>VZQC01004974.1:3878367-3996445 GCA_009823505.1 Rhizomys pruinosus
TAGTCCAGGTTCATGCAGGGCTGTTCCCTGCCCCTCTCTGTCTGTGTCAGGTCTTCAGGCAGGCTGTTCCCTGCCCTCTCCGTGTCCAGGTCTTCATGCAGGCTGTTGCCTGCCCTCTCCATGTCCAGGTCTTCATGCAGGCTGTTCCCTGCCCTCTCCTTGTCCAGGTCTTCATGCAGGCTGTTTCCTGCTCTCTCCATGTCCAGTTCTTCATGCAGGCTGTTCCCTCCCCTCATATCTCCTGTCGTGGGTCTTCATGCGGCTGTTCCCCTTCCCTCTCTTCCGTGTCCCGGTGGCTTCATGCACGGCTGCCATTACCCTACGCCCTCTGTCCCTGTCGCTGGTCTTCATGCTGGCTGTTCCCTGCTCTCTCCCTGTCCAGGTCTTCATGCCGGCTTTTCCCTGCTCTCGGTGTTCAGGTCTTCATGCAGGCTGTCCCCTGCCCTCCTATTTCCTTCCCAGGTCTTCATGCAGGCTGTTCCCTGTTCTCTCGGTGTCCAGGTCTTCATGAAGGCTGTTCCCTGCCCTCTCCTTGTCCAGGTCTTCATGCAGGCTGTTCTCTGCTCTCTCGGTGTCCAGGTCTTCATGCAGGCTAGGCATGTTCCCTGCTCTCTCCGTGTCCAGGTCTTCGTGCAGGCTGTTCCCTGCTCTCTCCGTGTCCAGGTCTTCATGCAGACTGTTCCCTGCCCTTAGACGGCCCTTCCCACCTTGTCTACTCTCTGAGCATCAAGGCTTGACTTCATGTCCCCTTGTGCCTCTTCCTCTCTCTGGAGTTCTCTCGTCTTCCACCATCTGGGTGGCTTCCCTGAATTTGTATTGTACTGGCTCCCTCTCCAGTCCTGAAAGCCAAGGTGGCTCCTAATTGCACACTCTATGCCAGTGACCTCGCCCCACAGGCTGACCCTCTGTAAATCCCTAGTGTGTCTGGGACTCTCTTCTACCCTGAGTTCACCCCATCACTAAGTCCCAGTACTGGTGGCATGACCTCTCCTCATTGGCCTGAGCCAACCTGGACGCAGGAGACCACCGCAGTCAAGAGAGTTTTCATTGACCAGCTTGCAGAGGCCACTCGGAGAGATCTGCAGACTGAAAAGATCTGGGTTATGGGTTCCCCTGGTTCAGTGGCAGAGCTTTAGGTTCCTTGCCCTCTCCTGCCCTGGCAAGGTCTGGAAGGAAGCATGAATACCACAATAGTAAGAACAACTTCCTGTTGCTGTGGAATGGCTTTTTGTCCAGGTTTGCCATGACTAGAAATGTTCTTTTCTGGGCCCTGCTCCTTGAGTTTCTTCCTTCCTTCCTTCCTTCCTTCCTTCCTTCCTTCCTTCCTTTCTTTCTTTCTTTCTTTCTTTCTTTCTTTCTTTCTTTCTTTCTTTCTTTCTTTTTTTGAGACAGGGTCTCACTATAGCCCCAGCTGACCTGGAACTCACTCTGTAGACCAGGCTGGCCTTGAACTCACAGAGGTGTGCCTCTGCCTCCTGCGTGCTGGGATTAAAGGAATGTGCCACTATGCTTAAAGACGGTTCTTAGCTGCCATGTGGTTGCTGGGAATCAAACCCAGGTCCTCTGCGAGAATAGTCAGTGTTGTTAACCTCGGAGCCATCTCTCCAGCCCTGGGCCTCAACTTCTTTTAAGGCAACCAAGAGGGATGACCTCCACCAATGCCAAGGCCTCATCTTGTGTGTGCAGGGTCCAAGCTAAAACATCCGCTTACAGCTCAGACAATTTGCCCTGGGGTGGCCCCCACCAGAGGGAAGATGAAGCGCTGAGCTGGCCATCAGAGGCCTTAAAGAACAGTCTCTGTAAAGACAGTGGGAAGGTTGCTGAGCACTTAGTATGTGCAGGCTTAGCGTCCACGAAGTCCCCAGGTGCATGCTCTTGGGCCTTGCAGCCCCTCTATGCAGGGTCTATGTGATCAGCCCCTCTATGCAGGGTCTACGTGATCAGCCCCTCTATGCGGGGTCTATGTGATCAGCCCCTTTAGGCGGGGTCTACGTGATCAGCCCCTCTAGGCGGGGTCTACATGATCAGCCCCTCTAGGCGGGGTCTACGTGATCAGCCCCTCTATGCGGGGTCTACGTGATCAGCCCCTCTATGCAGGGTCTACGTGATCAACCCCTCTAGGCGGGGTCTACGTGATCAGCCCCTCTATGTGGGGTCTACGTTATCAGCCCCTCTATGTGGGGTCTACGTGATCAGCCCCTCTAGGCGGAGTCTATGTGATCAGCTCCTCTATGCGGGGTCTACATGATCAGCCCCTCTATGCAGGGTCTACATGATCAGCCCCTCTAGGCAGGGTCTACATGATCAGCCCCATTTCACAAATGAGCAAGGAGCCAGAGAAGAGCAATGAGGGAGAAGAATGGCCAGAGGTCTGCACAGAGCTCCTACCTGCCTAATCATGGTGGCCCACAGTGCCTGGCTCCTTGTGTATCAGTGTGGTGCTGTGTCTGTAATCCCAGCACCCAGGAGGCTGAGGCAGGACTGCAAGTTCAGAGCCAACATGGACTGCAGATTGAGTTAAAGGGCAACCTAGACTATACATTCTAAGACCCTGTCTGAACTCTTCTCACACATTCCCCATCCCTGTCAAAAATAAATAAATAAATAAATAAATAAATAGTGGGATGGTGGGGTGGCTCAGCAGGTAAAGGCACTTGCCGCTCAGGCGAAGGATCTCAGTTCAATTCCTGGAACCAACATGGTAGAGGAAAGAGCCTGACTCCCACAGTTGTTTTCTGATCTCCACATGCATGACAAGGCATGTACATTCATACACACACACACACACACACACAGGTACACACATGCAAAGTAAATAATTGTAATTTTTTTTTAATTAAGAGTACTAGAAGGAGAGAGAAAGAAAGAGCCATGATTCAAGACATCCTACAATCCTCTCAGGTCCCCACAGGGACAGTGTTCTGGACCACTAGCCTCTCTCTAAAATTCCAAGTGCCTGACATGATCCCAGGAAATGACCCCAGGATCACAGAAATCCACACTCTGTATACTATGCATACTGTCTCTTCTTTGAACCTTAATTTCCTCATCTATGCAAGGTCAGAATGAGCCCAAGGAACTGCCCTCGCCAACACCCCCAACACCCCCCCCACACACACACACACACTGCTCTGCCCCAAACCCCTGCGGCACAGCCAGCCTAGGGGCACCCCCGACCTCACCCCCATGGTAAACATGCTGCAGACCCTCTCCAAGTGCCTAGGTCCAGCGCCCTGACCACACAGCCCCTGTTGGCCATTCATCAAGGGCCATGGCGCACTGGGCTGTCTGCGGAATGACGCTGCCTTCCGCTCCTGCTTCTGCGGGCATAATGTATGCCCCGCACCCGGCCCCAGTCACTCAATCCCAGCCGGTCTGCGGAGGCCGAGATAGTCCTTAATGAGAAGAGCCCGGCTTTATCTGCTTCCTACTTCAGCCATTATCTCCCCCAGTCTATAGACACGCAGTTACCTCTGACAATAATGCTCACAGGCAACAAATGCTGATGAGTTTTCTATGCAGTCCGCACAATAAGTCTATCAAAACAACCTCGGAAAATTATGAACCCCCGTGACAGACAAATACAACCAGCTTCAGCGTGAATTTAGAGCCCCCAACGCTACGTTTCTTTTAATTCTTCAGGCTTCCCTTATCTTTGCTGTTCCTCTTCTGGTGGGAAGATAACAGTAATTCTTCTCTGTGCTGGTTTTTTTTTTTTCTTTCCCTACCCCCCCCCTTTGCTTTTTTTTTTTTCTTCCACCCACTGAGTGAGATGTTTTTCGTGTCTTTCTGCTTGCTAAAGATAAAGGGTTAAAGACCAACTTATGTTGGGTGCTGGGGAAGGGGGGAGGGGGCACGGGAAAGGGGGTGAAGTAATCAGCATTCAAGAGATTGCTATCGGAGAAGCCGCGCAGTGAACAGTAATTTTGCTGGCTTCAGCGAGGGCTCTCTCCAAACCCCCCCACCTTTTTTTATGAATGCACATAATGCCTAGAGTGTTGGGGGCAGATAAAAGAATTAGCAGCAGCCAGGGGACGGAGGCCCAGAGAACAGGGGAGAATTAGAATGTCTATCTTTGTCTCTTCCGGCTCATCCAGCCAGCCGAGGCTCCCGGCTCGTAAACAATTTAATCTTTTTGCTACAGTTAAAATACAAAGACAGCAAGCCTCCTTCTTCCAAATGGAAAAGGGAGGAGGGACAGGATGAGAGGAGGATGAGGCTGGGGGCTGGGGGAGGAGGGTGATGGAGAAAGAGAACAGAAAGGGCTGACACCATGAACTTGGCTGCTGCCAGCTCCGTCTCTTAGACCTTGAGATCTTAATAGTGCCCCCTTTCTGCCCCTCCAATGGGGAACACACACAGCTCAGGCCCGGCTTGGCCTGGCCCACCTAAACCACTGGAGTTGGGGTCTTGTTCCTGTCTTCCTGGGCGGTGCCAGTTGCCTGCTGTTTCTACCAAGCCTTATTCCTTGGATGTAACTGTCAAGGCCCACCCTCCTCCTCTTCTCTCTCTTCTTGTTCCCTCTTCTGAGAGCTGGGTTCAGGTCATGTAAAGTGAGCACACCTATTTCCCACCAGACAGCAAGCTTCCAAGGTGGGGGCGACCATGGTCCCCAGCCAGAGCAAGGATCCTGCTTAGAATGGAGAATCCAACTCTCCAGCTGCTGCCTAAGACCAGTGATGGAGAAAGGCAGATAGGGATATGAGAGTTCTCTCTCTCTCTCTCTCTCTCTCTCTCTCTCTCTCTCTCTCTCTCACACACACACACACACACACACACACACAAACAGTGGAGAGACAGGTCTCTAATGAAGAACCTCATCTAGAAAGATCAGATCATTTTGAGAAAACTGAAAATTCACCAGAATAAAGAAGCTTTCCTGGGGACCCTTAGTGCTAGAATTAACAGGGAAACCCTCGAGCTCAGGGAAGCCAGTAACCAGCACAACTGCTCAGCTGGGCATGATGGAGCAGCCAGTGGCCTAAGTACTTACGTAGGTGCCCTCCCACTGTGGCCATTTGTAGCCATTCCAGCTGGCCTCTGTAACACGCAACACAGAAAGACTAGTTTCTAATAGGACCAAGCTGGAAGCTAACTTCCCCTTCTCCCTTCTGGACGTTGGCACTGTCTGAGGGGTACCGACTCACATGTGTGGCCTTGAGTTGACTGTCTGCTCTTTCTTGGGAGGAGCTTTCAAAGGTCTTTGTCACCTCTGGAGGACCCATTCCAGTACAAAACATGGCGGAGCCTGGCAACTGCTTGCTGAGTGAGTTGGTAGATGAAAAGACAAGTCAATGAATGACAGCAAATAAAATAAGGCTGGGGAAGAGGGCAGATGCAAGAGACACACACTGGGGAAAAGGATGAGGAGGGAATGATAGGAAGGAGGAAGGAAAGATCAGGACAGAGGGAGGACCAGGCATTTGGTCCTTCTCTCTGGACTCCACCAGCTGGAGCCGCTGAGTTAACTGGGAGGGGGCAGGTGTCAAAGCAGGGCCTGAGCCAACAGCTGAGGCCCAGCCACATGCGATCACAACAAAACCTTCAAGCCCCAGTCACGGCATCCTTCCTGGGAAGGCACAGGAGCAGTCATGAACCTGGAGCCACGGGCTCTGGGCTCACCTGCCAGCCCTCTCTTGTGGGCTGTAAACTTGACATCTCTTTGACCACTGGGGTCCCCATCTGCAAGATGGAAAGAGTAGTGACTGAGGATTTGTGTTAGCACATAGTAGGGATCCAGCACATTGTTGGTCCTACCTTCAAGTGACCCCAAGATGTCAACTTATTCTTAGTTATTCATCCTACCACTATCCTGACTCCAAGGTAAAGAGAGGCTGAGCTGATCCATCTTGGGGGGGAGGTACAACCACTCCCACACCTCCTCTTTCTCTTCAAGAAGAGGAGTTTACAAACCCCACAGGTGGAGTTCTGTCCAAAGCAGGGGAACCCAGCGACCAGCCTGGCTCTTTCTATGGCTGCAGAGAAGCTCTGCTTTCTGTTGCTTTGTGCCTGTGACAGGGCCATGCTCTTCCTCCACTCCCACCTCTGAGCCCTCTCTGCTGTTATCCTTTTTCACACCTCACTCCAATGTTACCCTGAAAATGACTCCTATGTGTTTGAAGAGATAGAAGCAGAGCGTGAACTCTCATCAGTGACGCTGACTTGAGTGCTTACAGTTTGTATCCTATAACCAGATACCAGTTACTTCTTTTTATTTGTTTTGTGGGGACAGGGTCTCACTTAGCTCAGGCTGGGCTTAAGCTTACTGTGTTGTCTTCCATACCCTGAGCTCCTGATCATCCTAACTCCATTTCTTAAGTGCTGGGATCACAGGCATGAACCACTGCACCCAGCCTGACACCAGTCATTTCCAACTATACATTTCTTTTTTGGAGACAGAGTCTCATGTATCCCAAGCTGGCCTTAAACTCTACATAGCCAAGGATGGCCTTGAACTTTTGATCTTCCTGCTTCCATCATCTGAGTGCTAGGATTATACAAATGTGCCACCACATCCTCTTAAAAATATGGTATTCAGGCGTGGTGGTACACGCCTTTAATCCTAACACTTGGGAGGCAGAGGTAGGCGGATCTTTGTGAGTTCAAGGCCAGCCTGGTCTACAGTGTGAGTTCCAGGACAGCTGGGGCTACAGGGAGACCCTGTCTCGAAAAGACCAAAAAAAAAAATAAATAAATATATATATATATATATATATATATATATGGTATTCAGGATAAAAATCCAAAGCCCTTAGCATGCTAGGCAAGCACTCTACCAACTGAGCTGTATCCCCAGCTTCTCCAGATACACCTTAAATATATATCATTTTGATCATGTCCTATGCCAGGACATCCCAAACTGTCCACATGTTGGAATCACAAAGGTAAGCTTTAAAACTTCTTGGTTCTGAACCCAACCCTGGAAATTCTGAGTCAGAACACTTGTGAGCAAAAGTGGACTTGTGAGGGCCAGGAAATAGAGGCTTAAAAGACCCCAGGTGATGGGGCTGGAGAGATGGCCTAGCAGTTAAGAGCGCCGACCGCTCTTACAGAGAACCCGGGTTCGATCCCCAGCACCCACATGGCGGCCGAGAACCGTCTGAAACTCCAATTCCAGGAGAACTCCAGTTCCAGGGGAATCCGAGACCCTCTTCTGACCTCCGCGGCATTGCACGACACGGGTGCACAGACTTGCATGCAGACAGTACATTCATACACACACGGAAATAAATAAAATTAATAAAAAAAATTAAAAAAAAAAAAAGATCCCAGGTGATGACACTGAGGAGCCCAGTTTGGAGTCTGCTATCTTTCTTTCTTTCTTTTTTGAGACAGGGTTTCCCTGTAGCCCCAGCTGGCCCAGAGCTCACTATGTAGACCAGGCTTGCCTTGAACTCACAAAGATCTGACTGCCTCTGCCTCCCAAGTGCTGGGATCAAGTGTGCACCACCACACTTGGCTATGCTGGCTATGGCGTCTGCTATCTTTCATGACAAAGAAGTTTCATTTTATTCATTAATTCAGCAAATACTTTCTGGGTACCTGCTATATGTCTTTGTGTGTGCTGGGAAGAAAAACAGTGAGGAAGAGGTTTCGTGGTGGCACACACCTTTAATCCCAGCACTCAGGAGGCAGAGGCAGGCAGATCTCTGTGAGTTCAAGGCCAGCCTGGTCTACAGTGTGAATTCCAGGGACAGCTGGGGCTATAAGGAGACCCTGTCTCAAAAAGACCAAAAATAAACAAATAAAGTAAGAAGCTGAAACTCTATAAAGCACAAGAAAGAAGTATTTAATGGCCCCATATAGATTCCCACTCCCTAACTCCAAACCAAAATCTACCCCCCACCTTGTTCCCCTAAGACCCATGGGAATGGATGTCTTTTCTCTATTTAAGGAAAGAATAAAAATATTAAGGATCGACTAAGTAGCCCACCCTGCTCTAAGCATCTGTCTGTTTGATCAAAATCCTCATCAAATCTGTATCTGGGAGCCGTCTCTCTGTGCATGTCATTAATGACACAATGCAGGTGCTTACTGAAATTCACTAAGCTGCAGGTGGCAGGGGCTTCTCTCCCAAATAATTCTGCATTGCCTAAGTGTAGGGCCTTGGAATTCTACATCCTCGACATTAATCATATCCAATCATCATTCAATCATCCATTCATAAAACTGACACATCACCTACAGTATGCAAGACACTTAAATTGGGGGAATAAATACAACACAACTTCAAGTATCATAGAGTTTAGGAAGGGGATTCATGCCATTAAACAAATGACTCAGAGGCAAGGTCTGAGTGAGGAGAGATGGAGAGAGAGAGAGAGAGAGAGAGAGAGAGAGAGAGAGAGAGAGAGAACAAGTGCCATCCCAGAAATCCAGAGGTCCTTGGCAAATACGGAGGTCTTATTTCATCAGAGAGGTGAAGCACTTCAGCCAAGGTCACACAGCTGGGTGATGAATCTGATGAGATTATTCACCAACCCCAATTACATCTTAACCACTAATAACTTGGCTCAAGCTCCCCTAATGGGATTTCCTCCTTGGACATCAGCCTTCCCTTCCCCCTTCCACTGACATCGGCCAATTAGACAAGGGCAGGTGCTGTGATTGGGGTCATAGTGAGAGGAAGAGATGGAGAGGACCACAGCTCACCCCCATCCTCCACCGAGAAAGAAGTGATCTGTCTCAGACACTCACATTCTGTAATGATGAAGTCTGGGAGAAGCTGGCTCATGTGGAGAGCGAGGGAAGTTTGAAAGCCGGCTCCCCTGATACCACATGAGTGTCTGGCAGACCCCTGGTTTGGACAGTGCACCCTTTCTGCTCCCTGTCTGAGACCAGCAGGACTGGAGAGAGATGTGAGGCTGCACAGAGGGACAGACATTAGGACAGATGAACGGACCTGAAGACAGGACAAAGCAAGAATAATGGGCTGGGCTCAGTGGCAGACTGTTATGGAGGAATACTGACCAACTGACCACAGTCTCTTCCTCAGAAGCTCCTCCACCCGGACCCCAGCTTCCCCTGTGGGGATGCAAGAGTGGGGCTTGGAAATAGCTATAAATGTTCACGTGTGGTACCAGAGGGCCAGGTGGGAAAGAACCAGGCTTTGCTCAAAGCAAACCAATCTACAGGTGTGTGGAAGATGACAGGGAGCTGTCAGCTCCATGCTACCCCCCCCATCCTGGGAGTCGGGGCCAAGGGCCCAATTCCTGTATACAGAGGTACAGCACATATATGCAGAGTAGACGAGGTCATGACAACTATGCTTGCTTGGGTCAGCAGCCCCTGCCCCAAACCAGAGCACAGTAAGGTTCTCTCCTGACCCCAGGAGAGGCTGAAGTCCCCACAGCTCCGCCTCTTTGGGTCCAACTTAAATCGCTTCTATGGCAACTCCAGTCCGCTCCCGCTCCCAGCGGTGGAGCTGCGGCGCTGGGCGCCAGGCCGCAGAGCAGGTGTTTCAGGGTTCCTGCTTCCTTCTGGGCACCACCGCTGGGCAGCCTGGCCAGCCGGACTTGTATAAAGTAGCCTCTCTGGCCTGGATCACACAGAGGAAGAGGTCAGGTGGTGGACCACCCAAGATTTCTAAGTGGAGTGCTGTTTAGGGATCTTGAAGAGGAACCGGGTAGGGGACGTGAACCTGTTCCAAACCCTCCACACAACCCACCGGGATCTCCACCTAACGGCCCAGGGCCAGACACTCAAATCCTCCCTAAGCGCACCTGCCGCTCAGTGACCCCCCCCCCGCACCCATTTTCCTAGGCCCCCTTTCCCACACGGTTTCCTAGCATTCTAGACTCGTTTGTCCAGAACCGTGCCTCCTCCCCTAAGGAGTTTGCAGGCTGGTGAGAGAAGGGCGGAAGAGGGCGAGCGGGAGCAAACCCTGCAGAAAGAAGGTCTCAGCCTGGACCTGGCTGTCCCCAGCGGGTCCAGGTTCGGCTTCGCGCTGGGGCGCTCCAGACCTGCCTCCCCCACCCCCAGGATGTTAAGTGCAGGGCCCAGGCTTAAGTAGCAATTAAAGCTACCGAGGAAGAAAGAGAAGGCCAAACGGCCTGTTTATTTCCCTCGCCCTACTACCCCCATCACGCACACCTTCCTTGCAAGAAAAGAGTAAAAGAAAGGGAGGGAGGGAAGCCCCACACTAAACCAAACCGTACTGCAATTAGGAGAGGCGGCTGGGGAAAAAAGATACGCATTAAATGGATGTTTCTGCACAAAAACCCCAGGCTGACAACATCTCTGGCCTTGTAAAGGGGAAATGACTGTGCCTGGGTGTTTACATAGCCGAAATCACGGAGAATTATGCTGTCATACTGACAACTGTAGGAGGACAATTTTAAAATTACACCGTTCAACACCTTTAATGATTTGTAACAGAAGAGGTGTGGCTACTCCTATTAAATGTGTTGCCAAATCAATAAAAGGGATAATTGGAGTTGTTAGAGCAAATTATAGCAGCGTCTCTTCTGTTGCTGTACAATGTTCCCCTGTAAACTGCTATTACAGGCAGCGCAGTATTTCTCTCTTATTTGGCCGCTTTGTAATGAGTTGGCATTTTGCGGCATAATAGTTCCACTTTCTTTTATGGAGCGCTCACTTTAACTTTTTCTCCTTTGTGCAGCCTATAATTTCCTCGCCCTCCCTGCCTCCCCGCCTGTTTTCAGAGGTGGCCACGCTGCCTGTCAGCAGCCTCTGGGTGATAAACTATATTATTTCACATTATTTTCCGGCCTTTTCAATTGGCAGTCAGATTGGGGTTGAGGGGTAGATGGGTCTGAAGGGATGAGGATGGGGATGTGGAGAGAGGGGGAACCAGGACAGAGAAGAGAACGGAAAAAATTCACAGCAAGAGAAAAGAAAGAGAATGAGGACAGAAGGCTGGCCTGGGTCCCAGGGGTGGAGGCCTGGGCCCTTTAAACCTAGGACTTTGGACAGAGCTGTGAGCTGTCAGTAGGGGGAGGGGAGACGTCCCTGCCAGCCTCCCCAGATTCTCTGACTCACACAGCTCATTGAAACAAAACCAATGATCATCTCAGAACTAAGGGACTATTGATTGCCCTAACATTCCCCCACATACCCGACCATAGGAAGAGTGAAGGCCTGTACCCAGGGAGCACCTTGTGACTCCCAGATAGATGGATCTGAGGAGACAGACAAGCTGTTCCTACACAGGCCTGAAGCCACTAGGACTTCAGGGGCATCCTGCTCCAGGGAGAATCTGAAGGGAGCCACCACAAGCCTGTGTCTGGAACAGTACCAACTGTCTTGGGAAGAGCACTGAACCAGGAGTCCAGGAAGCCTGATTCTGGACTTGCATGTGCTTCCTCACCTCACCCACACTCAGGCCTTGGCCCCTGACTGGGACAAGCAGAGTCCTTGGGTAGCTGGAGATACATCCTGCTATGTACATCATTCAGTTCTTGTGAGAGCAATAAAAGTCCTCGCCCAGACAAACCTCGCTCAGCCAGTCCCTGCGCTGGGCTACAGGACCATCAATCTGAATTACCAAGGGGTCTCCATGAGAGACTATTGGAAAAGAAATGTGGCTTTATTACTTCCACAGAACTGCCATCCCTAGAAGCCATCTGCTGCCAAGCAGTGCGGTGGCAGGAGCTGCTCAGAGAGCAGATAAGACTTGATGGTGGACAAATAAGATTCGTTTGCAATGAGCAGCATCGATTTGCTTGCCCACAATGAGCAAAGTTCTAATTCTCTTTGGTAGGTTAGGTTCCTTGGGGCCTTTTGAGCATCCTCTTATTTCCATCCTTCATGATTCAAGATAACTTTCTCTTAAAAGGCCAAGTGATAACTGACCTGCTTGGATGCAATGAGAGGAAATTTGGATGACCGAGGCTCCAGGAGAGCCACTTAGTCTGTGACAGATTCTGAGACACGGGCTTCCCAATCGGAGCACTCATGAGTCTCATAAAATCCCAGCAAAGGGCAAACATCCACATAGACCATCTTACAGCATTGTTCTCAGCAAGCGAGTTTTTTCTTTATACCACTTTAGACTCACAAGGCTTCAACTCAACAAAGAGTGAACTGTTGGTTGATTTATTGACTTTTTTCAGTGCTGGGGACTGAACGTGGGTCTTTGCGCAGGGTAAGCAAGCACTCTACCATTCGGTCAAACTTTCAGCCCCATAATTGCCAGTTTTGCAAATACTAATGATTTCCAAGGCTCCAAGTACAGTGCTGAGTCCGGGCTCAGACCACCGTCGCCGCTCTCCTGTGGCTGATGTCCTGGTGAGAGGGGATGACAAGATAGTAAACAACCATAACAGCACTCCTTCCACTAGACTGTGAAAAGAGCTTTCTTTCATGAGAAGCATTGGGATGTGGTAGAAAGAGCATGGAATAGTCAGGAGGCCTGGCTTCCAGGTCTGCGCCTAAGGGCACGTTCCCCTAAGGAGCCTCGGTTTCTGCATGTAAGTTTAAGGGCGAATTCATTCATGTCACAAATATTACACCAGCATCCCAATACGTGTTAGGCACCACAGTAGGCACTGGAGATGAAATAACAGGACAAGTATGGAGCTCTCCCATCTATGGAGCTTATAGTGTAGCTGCAGAGACAGACGTCCATTATATAATCATACCGGCACGCAATTACAGAATGTAATTTCTAAGGAGAAAGGCATGGAGTTATTTGTAATAAAAACCCAGAAGCAACTCAGAGGCACAAAGGAGACCAGAGTGCTGGAATATGATGAGAGAAATGGCCTTAAATGGACCTAAAGAGGTGGACCAACCCTGGGGAGTTGGGTGCAAGTGAAATCTGACTCCATCCAAGCTTGCGAGAGAGAGAGAGAGAGAGAGAGAGAGAGAGAGAGAGAGAGCTTTTAAGTAGGACAGTAGTAGCAGGACCCAGTTTCCATGTTAGGAATCCTACTTGCTGCCGCTGTCCCAGGCAGAACGGCCAGGAGGCGTCCACAGTAGTCCACGAGAACATGCACAGTGGCTTATAGTGGACAAATAGCAGGCCAGTCACCATCATTTCTCATTAGCCAATCAGCAAGTTCTGCTTCCACTTCCTGCCTATCAGAGTAACTGAAATGTAAGAAACTGACTAATGGATGGATGTGAAGGAGCTGGAGGAAAATACAGCTTATGACGCCCACTCCGGAGAGAACGTAGTATGCAGTGAAGCCAAGAACAAATGACCAGGACTTAGGATGACCACTCCGGGGAGAACGTAGTATGCAGTGAAGCCAAGAACAAATGACCAGGACTTAGGACAACCACTCTGGGGAGAACGTAGTGTGCAGTGAAGCCAAGAACAAATGACCAGGACTTAGGATGACCACTCTAGGGAGAACGTAGTATGCAGTGAAGCCAAGAACAAATGACTAAGACTTAGGACGACCACTCTGGGGAGAACGTAGTGTGCAGTGAAGCCAAGAACAAATGACCAGGACTTAGGACGACCACTCTGGGGAGAACGTAGTATGCAGTGAAGCCAAGAACAAATGACCAGGACTTAGGACAACCACTCTGGGGAGAACGTAGTATGCAGTGAAGCCAAGAACAAATGACTAGGACTAATGATCTTATCAAAGGCCCATAAAAAGATGTGAACTTTTACATTTAAAAGTGGGGAGGTGCCAGGCATGGTGGCACGCACCTTTAATCCTAGCACTTTGGAGGCAGAGGCAGGCAGATCTCTGTGAGTTCAAGGCCAGCCTGGTCTGCAGAGTGAGTTCCAGGACAATTGGGGCTACAGTTGTCCTGGAACTCACTCAAAAACACCAATAATTAAATAAATAAATATTTAAAAAAAATTTTAAATGAATGTGGGGATGCTCGAGAGATGGCTCAGTGGTTAAGAGCAGTGGCCACTGCTTTTGCAGAAGACCCAGGTTCAGCTCCCAGCACCTACATGATGGCTAACAACTGTCTGGAACTCTAGTTCCAAGGGATCTGATGCCCTCTTCTGACCTTCACAGGCACTGCATGTACATGGCATACTTAGAGGCAGACAAACACTCATACCCTTAAAATTAAGACATCACCCCCCCAAAAAAAATCCCAGCACTGGGGAGGCAGAGGCAGGTGGATCTCTGTGAGTTCAAGGCCAGCCTGGTCTACAGAGTGAGCTCCAGGCCAGCTGGGGACTACAGGGAGACCCTGTCTCAAAACTACCAAAAAAAAAAAAAATTAAAAGACATGAACTTTTTGTAATACACAAAAGTGGGAAACAACAGGCACAACCACAGCAGCAATCCTTACACTGCGTGGTGCAAAGGGGCTGGGGCGGTGCTTTGTTTCATGAGAGGCACTGAGATAAGTTAAAGGGAATGCGTGCTAGTCAGAAACTCAGCTTCCAGGTCTATACCTGAGGGCAAATGTCCAATAATTGTGAATGGGCTGATGGTCTATCCACATCATGGAACAATAGTCACCCCTGAAAACAGGGCGCCCTACTGATGCACTCTACTGGATAGAGCTCATAACACAAGAGGGCACACGCTATATGGTTCTATTCATTCTAAGTTCAGAAACAGACAAGAGGGTTGGGGACATAGCTCAGTCGGTAGTATGATAGCCTATTATACTGGAAACCCCAGGTTTACTCTCCAGCATTGCCTAAACCAGACATGGTAGTATAGGTCTGTAATCACAGTGCTTAGGAGGTGAAGATAGGAGAATTAGAAGTTCAAGATCATCCTCAGCTAGTTCAACACTAGCCTGGACTGTATGAGATTCTCTCAAATGAACAAACAAACAAACAAACAAACAAGAGAAAACCCTAAGAATGCCTGTCAGGGGCTTGTCACCCTAGAGCACAATAATGACCAAGGAGGGGACCCACAGGAAAGCTGGCCTTTTATATCTTGATCTGATGTGCTGTTGACACAGGTGTCAAATTCATCAGGTAGCATCCAGGGGATCGAATGCAGTGATGTCTAGGAGCACTCACCACCTCCCCCCTTGCAGTGGCTTTCTCTGCCTGTGGATCATACAACTAAAACAACAAAGGTTGAGAACAGCCCCACAACTAACACTGACCTCCTCGCACACCTTGGGAAAAGCATGGTAAAGGTTTGCCTGCAGTATGCGTTATGTGGTTTTACATAAACCATTGGACCAAATGGGAGGCCTCTCACCAGCTTCCGAACCATGGAGGCTGGGGGATATCTGGGGCTTCCTCATAGTAAAAAGCCACTTTCTTCCCAGCTGCTGTATTGCCACTCGTGCCTGTCCCTGAGTCCCTTTTTATCCTAATTGTGTTGAATCACACCATTTTCATGGGATAACGGGATTTCCACGGGTGACACGGGGTTGCAGCTCAGACTGGATGAGGTGGTTGCTCGTGAAATGGGATGACGGATGCTCAGGGGAGGCCATGGGGAGTTTCCCAAGTGCCCTCCCCACAACTCTGTGAGGCCGGCATTCCAACGGAGACACCAGAGCTCAGAGAGGGGCCACAGGTTGCCAAGCCCAAGCTGGGAACAACAGAGCTAAGACTTCATCCAGACTTTGCTTTGTAACCCAGTGTGGGTCTGACTGTGTGTGCTGCAGGTGCCCTGACGCTCACTGCTCCCCTGCAGCCCCGGCCTTGACAGCATTGGATGTGGCAAGGCCAGGGCCACTGGACTCAGCAGGCACAGGCTCAGACCAGCAGAGCCTCTCTGCTTCACCCCCTAGGGGCCATTTCATGGCTCACTCCTCTTGAAGGTCCTCTAGGGAGTAGTGTTGCTTAGAAGGAGCCCATCCACTGAGCCACCAGTCATCACTGCTCTGAAAGTTTTTCAGGCCATGAGTACTCTTGTCATGGTCAATGGTGTGGAATTGTGGGTCTAAATCAAGTTTCCATCTGAGAACAGAATGTGTCCCAAAGGCCCTGGGGGAACCCTGAGTTTGTTGATGGGGTTTCTGCACCCCACCTGCTCACACAGCGGTGAGGTTCTTTCTGGGTAGGGAGTCTATCAAATTATAACTGCTGCCTTGGAAGAGGCTCATCCAAAGTCTGGGAATCTCCTGCTCTCAGTCAGAGGCTTGGTCGTCTATTTGTTCAGAGGACAGTGTAGCCTTGAAACACACCTCTTAAGGACAAAGGAAGTGCCCAGTTAAAGCAGTGCAGTAACGGTCTCCATCCGAAGACTTAAGATGTTAGACAGAGCTGTATTCTCAAGTCCACATCCCATCGGCAATAGAAAAACTTGTGCTCTGCTGTTCTGGATTTCCTGCAGCTCTTGTGCTGATCCTAGATTTATGTCGCATTTGAAGATTATTCAGAGTGGGAGGGGACGGAGACATGCCAAGGGGTTCTCCACGCTCTGTTCACTTAGGAGCCCCCTAAAAAGATCCTCTTTCTTACCCGCAGGACACCTATACTTCTGTGCTCTTCCAGACCTGGATGGAAAACCTACAAGTTCCTGTTCCCTAGGCCTGGGCTTCCCCAGGGAGCCGTCTACACACACCATTCAGCCACGCCTTCTTGGCTCTCCAGGCTCATCCTGAGCTGCACTGTGGTCCAGCCAAGTCTCAGTTCTTGACTTGAGAACACCAGGCATTCCTCTGAGACCTTGGCTTCTGAATCTCCAAACCTCAGGATTCTCCCTTTCCACTCCCTTATCCTCCATCAAAGAGGAGATGAGAGGGAAGTTACACGGGGAAAAAAAAAATCAATGCACATTTCAAAACTATCCCACCATAGTAGTAAACACTTATTGAACACTTAGAATATAGTAAGAATTATGTTATGTAAGGAAATTAGATTGCTAGGTATGGCAGTGCAAACCTGGAATCCCAGCATGCAGGAAGATTGAGAATTCGAGGCCAGCCTACACTACATAGTGAGACTCTAACTCAGAAAAACAAAAAGGAGGGGGGGGCGTGAAGAAGGAAGGAAGGAAGGAAGGAAGGAAGAAAGGAAGGAAAGGAGAGGGAGGAGGAAGGGAAGGAAAGACACAATGTACTTAATAAAGGAAATCTTAAAACTCTGAATTCGGACTTCTGGGGTTCTAATCCCAACCCTGTCCATCTGGCCCTATGAGCTCAGGCAAGTTCCATAAACCCCTTTAACTTTAGCTTCTTCAGCCATAAAATAAACAAGACATGTGGCTTAAACTTTGTAATATGCATTTTTTTTTTTTTTTTTTTTTTGGTCTTTTTGAGACAGGGTTTCCCTGTAGCCCCAGCTGTCCTGGAACTCACTCTGTAGACCAGGCTGGCCTTGAACTCACAAAGATCCACCTGCCTCTGCCTCCCGAGTGCTAGGATTAAAGGCGTGGGCCACCACACCCGGCTGTAATATGCATTTTTAAGAGTATCTAGCACAATGTCTGGCAGAAAGTAGGTATCTAATAAATATATTCAGGAGCAGAAGCTAAGAGCATGCAGGAGTGGGTGCGTGTCTGGACCCATGAAAGCAGCAAGGAAGTTTGTTCTGTTTTGTTTTGTTTTGTTACTTTATTTTTATTTTTATTTATTTTATTTATTTTTTGGTCTTTTTGAGACAGGGTCTCCCTGTAGCCCCAGCTGTCCTGGAATTCACTCTGTAGACCAGGCTGGCCTTGAACTCACAAAGATCTGCCTGACTTTGCCTCCCAAGTGCTAGGATTAAAGGCATGCGCCATCACGCCCAGCTTGTTTTGTTACTTTAAAAACATACTCTAGAGGCTGGAGCTCAGCAGTTAAGGGCATTGGCTGGTCTTTCGGAGGACCCAGGTATCCAGCACTGACATGGTAGCTAACAACCACCCATAACTCCAGATCCAGGGGATCAATTGCCTTCTTTTGGCCTCTGTGGGCATTGTACACACAGGCACATTTACACACATGCAAGCAATACACTCATACACATAAAATAAAAATAATAAAGAAAATATTTTCCAAGCCAATTATTATTGAAGCTTTGTGCATTTCATATAAAATTTCTAATCACATCCAGACCCACTCCCCTTCCTTGCCCCCCCACCCCACCAGAGCATGCTGCCAAACATATTTTTCATCTTTTTCTCAGTCTCTTTTAAAATTTTCAATACAGAAGTTTACTGTTTCAAGCAGAAGTTCACCGTTTCAGTCAGGAAAAAAACAAGATTTTTTTTTTTGGAGAGATGGCCTAGCAGTTAAGAATGCTAACTGTTCTTGCAGAGGACCCAGGTTCGATTCCCAGCACCCACATGGTGGCTGAGAACCGTCTTTAACTCCAGTTCCAACGCCCTCTTCTGACCTCCTCGGCTTTGCACGACATGGGTGCACAGACCTACATGCAGACAGTACATTCATACACATAATAAAATAAATAAATTTTTAAAATAGAATAAAATAAAATTTTTGATGCAGAAGTTTACTGTTTCAAGCAGAAGTTCACCGTTTCGGTCAGAAAAAAAAAGAAATGTTTTTTGTCTTTTTGAGACACGGTCTCCCTTTAGTCCCAGCTGGCCTAGGGCTCACTCTCTAGACCAGGCTGGCCTTGAACTCACAGAGATCTGCCTGCCTCTGCCTCCCAAGTGCTGGAATTAAAGACGTGCCCCACCATGCCTGGCTAGGAAAAAAAAAATTTTTTTTAAATACTTAAGAGGAGCTTGAGAAATGGCTCAGTGGTTAAGAGCACTACCTGCTCTTGCAGAGGACACGAGTTCAGTTTCCAGCACCTACAACCCACTTGTGACTCTAGCTCCAGGAAATCCAGTGCCCTCTTTGGCCTCCATGGCCACCTGTACACACATGCACATACCCCTCCACACACACATACATACACACAATTAAAATAACAATATATCATAGAGGACATCATGCTGAGTGAAGTAACACAGTCCCAGAAAAACAAACAACGAATGGTATCCCTCATCTGTGGATGCTAGTGCCAATTACCTGGTTGTAAGTATTTCCTGAGCTTTTGTCCAAAGCAGTTGGACGTAATGCATTTTGGAAACAACAACAACAGAAAGGACTGCATCAAAGAACTGACTGAAACAGTGAACTTCTGCTCAAAACAGTCAACTTCCTCATGGAGAATATTGAGAAAGACTGAGAAAGAGATGAAAAGCATGTTTGGCAGAATGCACGAGCTCTGGCGGGGTGGGGGAATGGACGGGAACAGGGGTCTAGATTTGTTAAAAAAATAAAAATAAATTTATGTGAAAAAAATATATATATCAGGGGCTGGAGAAATGGCTCCGTAGGCAAGAGCACCAACTGCTCTTCCAGAGGACTCAGGTTAGATTCTCAGCACCTACATGGTAGCTAACAACCATCCATAGCTCCAGTTCCAGGGGAATCCAATGTCTTCTTCTGACCTCCATGGGCATTACACGACATGGGTGCACTTACCTACATGCAGGCAATATACTTGTATACATAAAATAAAAATAACAGATAAGGGGCTGGAGAGATAGCCTAGCGGTTAAGAGCACCGACTGCTCTTGCAGAGGATCCGGGTTCGATCCCCAGCACCCACATGGCAGCTAAGAACCATCTGTAACTCCAATTCCAAGAGAACTCCAGTTCCAGGGGAATCTGAGACCCTCTTCTGACCCCTGCGGCATTGCACGACATGGGTGCACAAACCTACATGCAGACAGTACACTCATACACATACAAAAATAAATAAAATTAAAAATAAAAAAATTTAAAAAAATATATCAAACTTCTGCTTCCAAGACTTAGGGATCATTGCAAGAGGAGGGCACAGAAGGACTACAAGAGCCAGAGGTGGTGGATGACCACAGAGTTTCCTCCTGGTTACTCGAATGAATTCACAGCAATGATGACAGCATGCACAAGTCCCATATAAGCTCAAGCCCCAACGCGACCTGAGAAGTGATGGTTCCTGGGAGGGAGGGAGTCAGTCTCATTTAAGGGTCAGAATTTTGGTAGGTTGATCTGGGTCCAGTGGATGAATTGACACTGAAGGGCATTTGGGGGCACAAATATGACTCTATAGGGATATATATATATATATCCCTATAGATATATATATGTATATATTATATATATGTATATATTATATATACATATTATATATATACATATATATATTATATATACATATATACATATATATACATATATATACATATATATACATATATATAATATAATATATATACATATATATATACATATATATATAATAAAACACAGAAATTTGGTGGGGGTTAGTAGGGGAATCCAAATATGATAAAAATATATTATTTGGGGGGGGTTTTGTCTTTTCGAAACAGGGTCTCCCTGTAATCCCATTGATCCTGGAACTCACTATGTAGACCAGGCTGGCCTTAAACTAACAGAGATCTGCCTGCCTCTGCCTCCCAAGTACTGGTATTAAAGTCATGCACCACCAAGCCCAACTTGATCAGACTATATTGTATGAAATTTTAAAAACTTCCATTAAAATTAATTAATGAATAATTACATTAGGTGTAAATCTGAGATCGATACACTTAGAAGACAATGCTATCTCATTATGGAGGAAGTCTAAGAAAATAAAATTAACAGTCACTTGAACATTGTCAAAAAATGATCCATTGTATACATGTATGAAAAATTTAAAGAACACATTTTTTAAATAAAAATAAAAAAAATACTGGGGCTAGAGAGATAGCTCAGTGGTTAAGAGCACTGACTGCTCTTGCAGAGGGCTTGAGTTTGGTTCCCAACACTCCCATGACAACTAACAACCATCCATAACTCCAGTTCCAGGGTATCTGATGCCCTCTTTTGACCTCCTCAGGCATTGTGCAACATGGGTATACTTACATGCATGCAGGCAATACACTCATACACATAAAATAAAAATAATGAAATAGTAGAAAAAATAAGTATAAATCATAAAAGAAGTAAAAAAATGATTACAATTCCAAGTAAGAAAAACAACAAAAATCCTCTCAAATCCATTGGTTGGGAGTTGTATACTAGAAAGAGCCTGGCTGCTCAGAGGTGAGTCGGGTTGTAGGGAGACCAGGGAGAAGAAAGGAAATGTCAGACACCCCACACACACAGGTGGTGTCAGTGGGAGAGAAGAAGGTGGCCAGGATCTGAGAGACCACAGGGCGCACCTTCCCAGGTGCATTTAACCCTTCTCCTTGCTTCAACCTAAATCCACAGAAAGCCTCACTTCTGGAATACATAGGCTAGACTGCTACAGGATAGCTTTCATTGAGTCTGGGCTTTATCACTGTGCCCTCGGCTTTTATTGAGGGCAGACACAAGAAACAGCCACAGGAAAATCGCAGCTGCACTGGCTATAAACCTGCAGTCAGAGGCTTTGTCTATTATGCTGCACAGAGTCCCTGAGCAATGCCTTGTGTGACGACTGCCTGATTGGATGAAGCACTGCAGACCGTAAGAATGGTCTGTCTCTATTGAAGGGTGGCAGGATGCTATGCTTTTTCTCCCAGATGGCAGAAATTCTGCAGGCGAATATATTTCCCTTTTTACCCTGGTTGCCGAGAAGCTCATAGCCTAATTTTGGCATCCACTGTATGCCTGAACACCCTTTCCTCCTCCTCCTCCTCCTCACTTTTCCATTTTAATTTCAATAACTCTGTTGTAAATGTGTCCGTTGAGAAAATCTTTTATGAAAAGAATTCCCATCTCAGAGGCTGGTGGACAATAGGTATTCAATAAGTACTTGGTGAATGAATGAAGGAGTAAATTGAAAGGCCAAATTTTAATTCTGCTTGGCAGCCAGATGTGGCAATTCAGAGGCAGACACTTCCAGTGCCAGGGCACAGCCCTGATAAGGATATGAGTCAGGGTCTCAGGAAGGCTGACCTTGAGCTCTTGATCCTTCTGCCTTCCACCACCCCAGTGCCAGGCTAGAATTGCAGATGTATGCTGCCACTCCCAGTTTTATGCATGATTGGGCAGGAAGCCAGAGCCTCATGAATGCTAGGTAAGCACTCTCCCAACCGCATTGCATTCCCTACCCAGTTATGAGACATTTAATGAAGTAACAAAACAGACTTGTGTTAGTCAGCTTTGCATTGCTATCATGAAATACCTCAGATGATTTAGTTATCAACGAAAAAGGTTTTAGGGCTGTCGAGTTGGCCCAGTGCCTAAAAGTACTTGTTGCACAAGCCTGGCATACTTAGTGCAATCCCTAGAACCCTTGTTATGGTGGGAGGAAAGAACTGACTCTACTAAGTTATCCTCTGACTTCCACATAGACTTGGTACAGTCTGCATAGCATGGTATGCACTGCTGTGCGTGCGCGCGCTCACACACACACACAAACACACACACAAACACACATCCCCCATAATAATAAGAAAAAAAATTTAATATTTTATTTATTTATTTATTTATATGTGTATGAATGTACCATCTGCATGTAGGTTTGTGCACTCGTGTCGTGCAATGCCACGGAGGTCAGAAGAGGGTGTCGGATTCCCCTGGAACTGGAGTTAAAGACAGTTCTTAGCCGCCATGTGGGTGCTGGGGATCGAACCCTGGTCCTCTGCAAGAGCAGTTGGCGCTCTTAACCGCTAGGCTATCTCTCCAGCCCAAGAAAAAAAATTTTTTTAAAGATTTACTTTAGCTCACAAGGTGGGAGGCTCTGTTCTAGTCCGGGATTACACATCATGGCAGGATCATGTGGCAGAGCAGAACTGCTCACCTCATAGCCAGGAATAAAAGAGAAGAAGAGGAAAGGGTGGGGTGCCACAATCCCTTTCAAGGACACACCTGCAGTGATCTAAAGACCCCCCTACACTAGGTCCCACCTCTTAAAGGTTCCATCTCCCCAAGAGTACTGCCTGGAAACCAAGCCTTTAACACAGGAGCCTTGGGGGACATTAACATCTCAATTATGGTAAGTCTCTTGTAGACTGAATAAGAAAGAATTTAGGAGACACTGAAGAAAGGAAGTATAAAACAAAAACAAAAAATGTGTGTGTGCGTGCGTGCGTGTGTGTGTGTGTGTGTGTGTGTGTGTGTGTGTCAGAGAGGTGGGGGGAAAATACTAATCAGAACAATCCTCAGTATGTAAAGCAAGGTCATCCCTGTCAACTGCTGTGCATCACTGCAATGCATTTCATGGAGTTTGTGCTGTATAAATAAAATACAGGAAGAAGCAGTAGCGTCGTCCCTGTTTCCCAGAGGACAAAATCAGAGCTCTTGAGCCACGCTGTCCCTTATGGTAAGCCATTAGCCGTATGTAGCTATCGATGCTTGGTTTGGGCTAGTCCAAATGGAAAGCCCTATGTAACACTTTTAAATTTAAATTTTTATCTATTATTTGTGTCCATATATGTGTGTGAGTGTGCATGTACATGTGTGCCACAGTGCATATGTGGATGTCACAGGACTTTGGGGAACCGGTTCTCTCCTTTCACCAATGTTTCTGGGGATCAAACTCAGGTCATCAGGCTGCTAAGCCATCTTGCCAGCACATGTAAAATTAATTTTAAGAATGTATTTTATTTGGGACTAGCAAGAGAGCTCATTGGTAAAAGTACTTGCTGTGCAAGCCTGATAATCCCAGCACTTGGGAGGCAGAGGCAGGCAGATCTCTGTGAGATCAAGGCCAGCCTGGTCTACACAGTGAATCCAGGCCAGCTGAGGCTACAGCTCAGACTACAAAACAAATTTTATTTGTCTCAAACAAACAAAAATGTAAAATTAAAACTGATCTTATTTCTTTTCAAGATATGGCTACTAGGAAATCTAAAACTAAACACCAACTGGGTATCATGTACACCTATAGTCCTAGCACAAGGGCTGTTAAGCTGGACCACATGGTAAGACCATGTCTTAAAACACCAAAAACATGGGGCTGGAGAGTTGGTTCAGTGGTTAAGAGCAACTGGCTGCTCTTCCAAAGGACCTGGGTTCAATTTCCAGCACCCTCATGGTGGCTAACAACCATCCACTAACTCCAGTTCCAGAGGATCCGACACCTCTTCTGACCTCCACAGACATTCCACAATATGGGTGCACTCATGCACATGCAAGCAATACATTCATACACATAAAATAAAACACAATAAATAAAATATTTTTAAAAACGAAAACAAGGAGGCTAGAGAGATGGCTCAGTGGTTGAGAGCACCGACTGCTCTTACAGAGGACCCGAGTTTGATTCCCAATACCCACATGGCAACTAAGAACTGTCTTTAAGCCAGGTGTGATGGCACACACCTTTAATCCTAGCACTCGGGAGGCAGAGGCAGGCAGATCTTTGTGAGTTCAAGGCCAGCCTGGTCTACAGAGTGAGTTCCAGGACAGCTGAGACTACAGGGAGACCCTGTCTCGAAAAGCCAAAAAAAAAAAAAAAAATGCAAAGCAACTATATAAAAATATGTTATCAGGGGCTGGAGAGATGGCTCAGTGGTTAAGAGCACTGAATGTTCTTGCAGAGTACCCAGGTTCAATTCCCAGCACCTACACAGTAGATAACAACCATCTCCATAATTCCAGTTCCAAGGGATCTGACACCTTCTTCTGACCTCAGCAGGGAATTACACTATACAGGTGCACTTACATACATGCAGGCAATACACTCATACACGTAAAATAAAAATAATTTTTTAAATGTACTATCAAGCCAGGTGTGGTGGCTCACGCCTTTAATCCTACCACTCGGGAGGCAGAGGCAGGCTGATCTTTGTGAGTTCAAGGCCAGCCTGGTCTACAGAGTAAGTTCCAGGACAGCTGAGGCTACAGGGAGACCCTGTCTTGAAAAGACCAAAAAAAAAAAAAAAAGTGCTATCAGTGCCACTCCAAAGTAGGGGTCAGGGTAGGCAATTCTTTTCTTTCTTTGTTTTGAGACAGAGTCTCACCATACAGCCCGGGCTAGTCTCCAATTAATGATCCTCCTTGCCTCTGCCTCCCAAGTACTAGGATTACAGGACTACATCACTATGCCTGGCTTTGGCAAATGTGTTTTGTAAAACATGTTTGTAAGACCAGATTGCAAATATTTTTTTTCAGATTGCAAATATTTTAGGTCTTGTGGACTGTATGGTCTCTGTTTCAACTACTCCACTCAGCTCTGCAGCGCTCTGGCAGCCATAGGTGACAGTAAGCAAATAGGTGTGGCTAGCGCCAATAATTTTATTTACAGAAACAAACAGCAATAGTTTGTGATACCTTGCTCTGGAGACAGAGAAGCACTGTGCAAGGCCTCAGTTGTTTTTGTTTTTTCTTTTCGAGACAGGGTCTCCCTGTAGCCCCAGCTGTCCTGGAACTCACTCTGTAGACCAGGCTGGCCTTGAACTCAAGATCCGCCTGCCTCTGCCTCCCAAGTGCTAGGATTAAAGGCGTGTGCCACCACGCCCGGCTTCAGTTGTTTTCTTAGGTGAGAACAACTTGCCCGAGTCTGTTCTCTCCTTCTACCGGGTGGGGTCCCCAAGATCAAACTCAGGTCTTAGGGTTTGAAGGCAAGTGCCTTTACCAGTTAATCCATCCCTCCTGCCTCCCTTATTACTTTTTAAAAAGACTTTCTTTTGTACTTTCAGACTAGGAGAGCTGGCTGTTGCCAACTGTGCCACTGTGGGGAGCTTGCATAACTGTTCAGAACCTCACTTTGTCTAAAAATGGGGGTAAGTCAATAAAAAGTGGGCAAAGAACATGAGTGGATAATTCACAGAACACAAATAACCAAGAGAAGTAGAAATACATAAATATTTACATCCACTATGAGACAGTGAATATTCAAAGAGTTAATCACAACACACCCCTGAAATTCCAGCACTGAGGAGGTGGAGGCAGGGGTATTAAGAGTTCCAGGCCAACTCAGAATAAGTAGCAAGATCCTGTCTAAACAAAAACCAAAACTGTATAAAGATGCATGTAGGGACTGGAGATGTGGCTCAGTGAGAGTGCTTGCCTCCAGTGAATGCAGGAGACCCTGGGTTCAATCCCCAGTTCCAACCTTGATGTGGTAGAGCACACCTGTAATCTCTGTACTCAGGAGGTAGAGACAGGAGAATGAAGAATGGTCACTGTCTGCTACACAGAGTTTAAGGCCAACCCGGAATCCAGGAATAAACAAACTGCATACATAAATACATAAAATGCATTTACCTCCTAACTGAAAAGAGTTGTTTGTTCTTGGTTCACACACATTAAACATGTATGTGCTCCACTATTGAGATACATTTCTTGGCCCCTTGTTTATTTTCCCCTCTTTTTAAAAACAGTTTCCTTTTATTATTTATTATCCGTTTATTTGTGTGTAGGTGTGGGAATGTACAGGCCATAGCACACGTGTGGATGTCAGAGAACAGCTTACAGGAGTCAGTCCTCTCCTTCCACCATGCGGGATCCAGGACACCAAACTCAGGTCACCAGACTTGGAGGCAAGCACCTTTACCTGCTGAGTCATCTCACCTTTACCTGCTGATTCATCTTGCCTGCCCCTCTTATTTTTTATTTTTTGAATTTTATTTATTATTTTTATTTTATGTGTATTTGTGTATTGCCTGCATGTATGCAAGTGTATCCATGTCATGCAATGCCTGCAGGTGTACAGGGTCTCACCATGTAGCCCTGACTAGCCTGGAATTCTCTATGTAGACCAGACTAACCTCAAACTCACAGAGCTCCTCCTACATCTGCCTCCCAAGTGCTAGGATTAAAGGTGTGTGCCACCATGCTCAGTTGTACTAATTTTTAAGAAGATTTTAAACTCTGTGTGTGTGTGTGCGCATGCACACGTGCACACACATATATGTCTGTGGGGATACCTGTGGGGTCAGAAAACAACCCATGGGGCATGGTTCTCTCCTTCTACAATGTGGGATTTAATTAAGGTTGTCAGGCTTAGTGGGAGGTGTCATTACCTGCTGATCCATCTTGCCAGCCCCTTATTTGTTTGGTTGGTTTGAGGGGATTGGTTGTTTTGGGGGGCTTGAGACAGGGTCTCCCTGTATTCCCAGCTGGCCTGGAACTCAGTATGTAGACCAGGCTGGCCTGCAACTCACTATGTAGACCAGGTGGCCTGGAACTCACTATGTAGACCAGACTGGCCTGGAACACACTATGTAGATCAGGCTGGCCTGAAACTCACAGAGATTGCCTGCCTCTGCCTTCCAAGTGCTAATATTAAAGGCCTGTGCCACCACACCTGGCCCCCTTATTTGTTTGTTTGTTTTAATTGTTCAGTATTTAAATGCATGACTCATACACAAATAGAACCTTTATAGAAAGAAATTTGGCAATGTAGATCAAAAATCTTTAAAACTGTACACACTTAGACTATCCTAATGAAATAATCAGAGATGTGGACAAGGATTTGTGTACAAAGATGTTCACTATAGTGTTGTATAATAGTGACATGTAGCAATTAGAACAATAGTCCAACAAATTTTGATATTCCAATATGATCAATACTAAACAAACATAAAAATTGGATTTGAAATATAAATAACAGGGGTTGGAGAGATGCCTAGCAATTAAGAACGCCAACTGCTCTTGCAGAGGACCCGGGGGTGATCCCCAGCACCCCCATGGGGCTGAGGAAACCATCTTTACTCTCAGTTCCAGGGGAATGCCAACACCCTCTTCTGAAACCCTCTGCGGGGCCCTTTGCACGGGGGCACACACTGGGTTGCACAAACTACATGCAGGGGAAGGGATAGTACGTTCATACACATTAAAAATTAAATTAAATTAAATAAAAAAATTTAAAAAATGTAAGGAAATATAAATAACAACGGGTTAATGCTGCTTTTTGTTTAATGTCCTGTGGGGGAAAGGGGAAAAGGTTACCTGGCCCTTGACTCGCCTCCAAAGGTGCTGGAATTAAAGGCATGCACCACCATGCTCAGGTGCATGCATTACTTTTTTTATAATGAGAAAATTAATATTAAATACCTTAAATTCCCAATCCCATAAAAAATGGACAAATCATATGAAATACATATGTGATATAGAAAAAGGGTCATGAACATAGAAAAGGGTGTTTAAATATGGAAGTCCTCAGTCTTAGTAGTAAACCCCTCAGGGAAATGGAATTACAAAAACAAGTAGATTTTAAAATTGCTCTTACCCATTTAGAATGGACAATGGAGAAATATGTATAATAACAAAAGCACAATGAAATGGAGATTGTCTTCTATGCTTTGGGGTAGAGTGATCATCTTTGTGGAAGACAGGCAACAACTATAAAAAAATAAAAGTCAAAGACATGTTCTGTTCCGTTCACTAAATCTACTTTTCAGTATTGAGCACACGTGCATAAAAGGCCCATATGAGCATGTGCAGGGAGCATTGCCTGTTGCATTCAAAGTCAAAAATCGGAAACAAGCCACATGTCATTCAATGTGGAATTAATGGTGAATTATTCTTTGCAAAAAACAAAAAAACACAATTTTTCTTTTTAAATTTTTTTTTTTTTTTTTTTTTTTTTTTTTTTTTTTTTTTTTTTTTTTTTTTTTAGGGAGGAAAGTTAAAGAATAACGCCGGGTTGTTGTAGTGGCACACGCCTTTTTTTTTTTTTAATCCTAGCACTTGGGGGGGCGAGGGCAGAGGCAGGTGGATCTTTGTGAGTTCAAGGGCAGCCTGGTCTACATAGTGAGTTTCCAGGGGCGGGGCTCTTTACAGGGAGACCCCTGTTCTCGGAAAAGGCTAAAAAAAAAAAAAAAACAAGAATGAAAAAAAAAAAAAAAAAAAAAAAAAAAAAAAAAAAAAAACAAGGAGAGGAAGAAAGGAAGAATGTGCAGACTGGAACAGCAGAATGATCATATTAAAGGGAAAATTTTTCTTTCTGCATATATGTTTCCTTATGTATGCAGGGTTCTACATTTGTGTTTCCTTATATACGCAGGTTCTACATATGTGTTTCCTTATATACGCAGGTTCTACATATGTTTCCTTATCTATGCAGGGTTCCAGAAATTTTTCTCTCATAGCTCTCAGACGGAGAAAAGAGTATGACTGGAGTTGGAAGGTGACAGGGGACTTATCCCATGGATCCTTGAATCTCCCTCTCATTACTAGGAATTTGAACTCAGGAGCAGGTAAGCTGATTCAATGGGTAAAGGCCCAAGCCCCCAAGTCTAATGACTTGAATTCAGTCCCTGGAACCCACCATGGTCGTAAGAAGAAAACAGAAAGTTTGTTCCTTTGACCTCTACATACATGCCATGGCATGCAGGTGCCCCACACATACACACACCACCACACACCCCCCCCCACACACACACACACCCACCACACACAGTAAAAATAAATAAAAGAAAATAATAACAAAAAAAGACTTCAAACTCAAAAGTGGGAGTATCTGGATTTAAATCCTAACCCCACCATTTACTGTGTAACTTTGAGCAAACTGCTTAATTCTTCAAAACCCGTTTTCTCATCTCTAAAATAGAAATGATGAGGGCCTGGAGAGGATGGCCTAGCGGTTTAAGAGCGCCAACCGCTATTAAAGAGGACCCGGGTTCAACCCCAGCACCCACATGGCGGGCCGAGGAACCGTCTGAAACTCCAATTCCAGGAGAACTCAGTTCCAGGGGAATCCGACACCCTCTTCTGACTCTGCGGGCATTGCACGGACTACGGGGTGCACCCCAAACTTGCATGCAGACAGTACTTCATACACATACAGAAATAAAAAAAAAAAAGTAGATTTAAAAAATAAAAATAATTTAAAATAAAATAGGAAATGATTGAAAAACAGCACCCCATCTAGCCAGACCTGACCGCACCGCCTTTATATCCTTACTACTCAGTGAAGAAAGAAGCAGGCAGATCTCTGTGAGACTGAGGCTAGCCTGGTCTAGCATAGCAAGTTCCAAGCCAGGTGGGGCTACCCTGTCTCAAAAACAAAACAAGATAAAAAAAAAATGCACCAGTCTCAAATTTTTCAGAAAGTGTGATGAAATCGTGCAAATAACTCCCTTCATAAAGAGCTGGGTACATAGTAGGCCGTGAAATGTTAACTGGCACTTCAGCCAGTACTTTGTTACCACCATTATGATCAGTAGTAACTTGTCACACAAAGCATTCTTGTTAAATAACTGTACAAGGTAATAATAACACAGTTTAAAAAAGGGCCAAACAAGCTGGACGGGCGTGGGTGGCGAAGCCTTTAATTTCCTCGCACTTGGGGAGGTATGATGGGAGAGGCAGGCGGATCTTTGTGAGTTCAAGGAGGCCAGCCTGGTCTACAGAGTTGCGTTCCAGGACAGGCTGGGGCTACAAGGAGACCCTGCTTCCAAAAGACAAAAAAAAAAAAAAAACGGCCAAACACGAATGGGCAAAGAGGATCCTAAGTGAAAACAGAAATTGAAAAATAAAACGGGCAGGTGCCTGGCACACACAGCAAAGTCCACAGGCCAAAAGCGTCCTCTCCCATGGTCATGCAGCTTGCTTTCCATCAAGGGCCGAGTCTCAACTATAAACTTGACTGTGTGGACTTTGCACCATCAACTGAGGTTGGGTAGGCGAATCCAAGGCAGTATTCCAGATTAATGGCACAGAGTAGATATTAACAACAAGGATTTCCAAGCTTGGTGGCTGAGGCAGGAGGATTCCTGCAAGTTCTAAGCTGGCCCAGGCTATATTGCAAGACTAAAAATAAATAAATAAATAAACAAACAAATAAATAAATAAATTTGATCTTGCTACCAATAGTGGCTCTTACTGTAACAACTGTGAAATCTCTGGTCTCCCCCAAGCAGGGTCCAGTCTCTCTGAAGGTAACAATACCTGCTGTGCCAGTGAATAGGTGCAGATTCTGCCATACGCTTGTGCGATATATATATATATCTCTATATATATATCGAATAATATAAACTATAATATAAACCAAAATGATCAAATATCTCAAAAATATTTTAAAAAAAATATATATATTATATAATTATATATATTTTATATATATTATATATATATGTCTTTTTTTTTTTTTTGTCTTTTTGAGAACAGGTCTCCCTGTAGCCCCAGCTGTCCTGGGAATCACTCTGTAGACCATGCTGACCCTTGAACTCACAAAGGATCCGCCTGCCTCTGCCTCCCAAGTGCTAGGATTAAAGTTGCATTATATATCGTATTTTTGAGACAGGGTCTCCCTTATAGCCCCAGCTGGCCTGGGAAAACCTCACTCTGTAGACAAGGCTGGCTTGAACTCACAGAGGATTTATTGCCTGTCTCTGCCTCCCGAGAGTGCTAAGATTAAAGGCGTGTGCCACCACCATGCCTGGCTTAAACGGGCCAGTGCTTTTGCTGCCATGTGGTGCTGGATAAACTGAAACCCAATTCCTTGCAAAGAGCAGTTGACATTCTTAACTTCCTGAGCCATCTCTCCAGCCCCAACGATATATCATTTTTAAAGCAGAGCTATAATTGGTGGGGCTGTTACCTGGGATACACAAAGCCCTGGGTTCAGTCCCCAACATGGTATAAACCAGGTGTGGTAGAGCATACGTCTAATATGAAGATGTGGAAGTAGGAAGAATAGAAGTTAAAGGGCATCCTCGGCAACGTACCTGGGATACATGAGACCTTATCTAAAAGGAAAGAAGAGCTCAAGGCCATCTTGAATCCCAGACCTGGCTATTCCCACCCAGGTGGTCTCAGGCTGGTGTGTCATCCACTGAATCCCCTTAATCCTCACCTTCCTCACCAGTAAGGTCTGAGTGCAGCTTATGAGGCCATAAGGAATGTGGGACAGAGATCACAATGCAAAGTGCCTACAGAGCCTCGCAGTCTGGGCTAGACACCACTGCACACCTACTGTACTGAGCCACAGCCTGAGCCCAGCACCCAGGAGGAGATTGCCTCTCGAAATTCAGAACTAGGAATCTGGGGGGTGGTGACTTTATTGAGGTGGGCTGGGAAAAATGGAGGTAGGTTGAAGGGCACAGACTCTAACGAATAATAGCAACAATAGTATGTGTGTGCCAGGCACTGCTCTAAGCATCTTACATTACCACCTTCTTTTTATCTTATTATTTATTTATTTATTTATTTATTTATTTATTTATTATTTTTATGTGTCTGAATGTACTGTCTGCATTTAGATTTGTTGCACCCGTGTCTGCAAGCCGTGGAGTCAGAAGAGGTTGTTCAGATTCCCCTGGAAAACTGAGTTGGGGCTGGAGAGATTGGCCTAGTGGTTAAGGACGCTGATTGCTCTTTTGCAGAGGACCTGGGTTCAATCCCCATTACCACTTCTTTTTTAAATTTTTTTTTATTCTTGATGTGTATGAATGTACTGTCTGCCATTGTATGGTCTGTGCACCCATGTCATTGCAAATTCCAAGGGAGGGCCAGAGAGGGTGTCGGATTCCCCTGAACTGGAGCAAAGGGACGGTTCTCAGCCGCCATTTGTGTGGTTGCTGGGGATTGAACCCGGGTCCTCTGCAAGCGCAGGTCGGTGCTCGTAACCGCTAGGCCATATCTCCAGCCCTTCGATCCCCATTACCACCTTCTTCATCCTTCATAACATTACTGATTTCTCCCTTCAAGTAATTAGCCTTGTTACAGGTGGGGAAACTGAGTCTGAAAGCAGGGAAGGAACGCCCCAAAGTCACAGAGCAGGAAATAGCAGAGTAAGGGACAGAACTAAGGCCTATTTCTAGTACTCAAACTGCTCATCATTCTCCTTGGAGGGGGTTTTAGGTTATAGGTGTTAATACTTAAGTTTTTGTAAGGAAGGTTTGGGGGGTAAAACCATGTATAAACACAGGGACACACACTCACACACCACACCACCCACACACCCACCACCACCCCCATGGCCTCAGCATCACCATGGGCAAGATGCACAGGTCTGCAAAACCTCAGATAATCTGACTCCTGAAACATGCACATTTCATCTTGCTTGATGAAGGAAAATGTGGTCCCGGGGAGAACCAAGGCCTCAAACCTGGTGTCTGTGCATCCTGGTTCCTGGTTAAGCATGAATAACCCTCGTCCTGCTTCAACATACTGAAGTGCCATACTATTCAGTGGTAGAGAGCATTTGTATGAGGCCCTGGGTTCAATCCCCAGCACCATACACACACACACACACACACACACACACACACACACACACGTCATAACCAATAAAATGTCTCTACCTTTTGAATTGCTAAAGATTTCTATGATTTAACACACACATACACACACACGCACATATCCCACAACTCTACAAAACAAAAATAAAGGCTTCAAAGGGTTAAGGATTCAAGATTCAGATACTTAAGCCAACCTAGAAGACCCACCTGTGCTGCGCTCCTGGGGCCAGCGGATGGCTGGGTGGGAGCCAGAGGCCAGCAACAGAAATGTCCCAGTTTGACCTAAGTAGCAGCAACATTCACCTTCTCAAGACAGAGCTCAGACAGCTCATGGTCGCCTTGTTATCAGACACTCTGTCTCCTGGGTCTTCCAGAAGGGCTGGGTTGACTGCTAGATTTCCTTTCTTACATATGGGCAGTCCCAGCTCCAGGCAAAGGCCATTGACAGAGAAGAGAAACCAGAGCCAGCGGTCCCCACTCATCATTCCCTTTAGTCATTGTCAGGAGATGTGCTCTGTGGATAGATGAGGGGTCTCCATGAGGATCTGATGTGTGAGAGCAGGAAGCACAAAACCAGCTCATGTATGGACTCTCCACAGAGCTGTGTGCACATGCCAGTTTGAGGGTCCACAAAGGGAAGCTAGCCAGATGTCCTCGCCAGGTGACTATGTGGGTTTTCTCCCTGGCTGAGACCCTGGGGTTCTTTTGCAGACAATGAGATCTAGTCAGATGGTAAACAGGCAGCCAGCCAGTGAGAGCCTCACACCCAGGAGTGTCACCAGGCATGTGTGGCATTGGGTATTGGAGCTGGAGAGAAAGGCCACTGCTCCTTTCTTACCTAATCAAACCTCCTGCATTGACAGAGGTGAACTGGGGGTGGAGAGCTCTGCTTCACCATTATCTCTGCTCTTGTGGCACCTTCTGCCCCCCCTCCTCCCTCTATCCCTCTCTCCCCCGCCCTCCCTCCATCCCAGCTTTGCTCCCGCCTATGAAAAATCAGCAAATAAAAAGTTACATTAACCCCACCCTGACCTCGCCGACATAATACACTGCAGGCTGATGCGCTGCCTTCGGAGGCTCACTGAGAACCTGTCAGTCTCCAATGTCCCGAGCACAGCCTGGGGAGCATTTACCAGATAATTAATATATTAAATGCATGAAAAATAGTTACACAGACTTCCCCCTCCCCGCCCAGAGAAGGGGGGTGGGATGCAAAAAAGACAGATTCAGGCTGTATACCATCAATATAAAAGCATCCCCCGAATAGCCGTCATAAAAACTGTTCATAATTTTATAGCTTCATTCCTGTTGGAGCACCATAAAGGCAAGTCATATTTTTTACACTCAGGATGCCCCATAAAAAAAAAAAAAAGGATGGAGCGAGAAAAGGAGAAGTTGGCAGGAGGTGCTTTCACTCTCACCTGAGGGTGAGGGACGGGAAGGCAGCCCCCACGTCTGACCCCTTCTTTCCACCTTTTTCTTAACCCAGCTGTGAATTCTGATGAGTCCATGGAAATAATTATTAATTGGATGATTTTTACTACTTTTTATTTGGCCTTTCTCCCCACCCCAACTGCCCCCCCCTTTTTTTGCTGAGTCCATTTCTTTTCTTTTATGAGGATGGAGGTGGGTGGGGTGGGGTGGGCTGGGTCCTGGATCTTCGCTCTATATTGTCTCTCTTCCCGGGAAATTGGGATGTGCGGACTGGAACTGTAGGACCATGTTAGGTCTCTTGGATTGGTTGGGGCTCCGGTGTAGAAAGCAGCAGGGGCCTTGAGCAGGTCTTTTGTAGAAGATACCAAAGGCTCCAGATCTGGTGGAAACGGAAGAAGAATGGGCTACATACAAAGTGACTGGCAAGGCCCATGATTTCCTGAGCTTAAGCTGGTGCAAGAGGAGTCCCTGGGGCTCACTACAAATGCAGGGTACTCAGCCAGGGAAGGAAGCATTTGAAATCAGATACAGACCCAGGCCTGACCAGCCAAGGAGGTGAGCAGCCCAGAGCTCAGGAGCATGTCTCTTTCCTGGTCAGCTCTGAGTGCCCCCAAAGATACATGGGCAGTAAGCTGGCCTGTCCCTGCCACACACACATGCCTTCAGAGAGACCTGTCCTCTCCTCTTTGACCTTACCCAAGAGGAAGTTGTGACCTACTTCCTGTCCCTGGAACAGAGGAGACAGTGATGGCAGGGTCCCTACTCCATGGAGAAGAGCGGGAACCCAGCCACTGCACAAGCACTGCTGCCTCACAGTCCAGTCCCTTCACGGCTCCTCACAGAGGCAAAAGGACTGTGAGGCGGCAGACGCATGGGGGAGACAGATACTCACTGAGAGATGCAGGAGGCCAGCCCGGATCCTGGTAGAACTGAGGACTGTAAGGGGCAGGGGCTAATCTGAGTGTGTGCCGCTGGCCATGGTGCTGAAAGGGGGCTTCTCTGGTGCTGGGGGAAGGCGCTGGTGCTGGGGGAAGGTGCTGGACAGTCTGGCTTTTGGTCTGTCCTGATGCTCCCAGCCTGGCACACCCAGTCTCACTGGGTGGGTATCTGCCACTTGGGTGGACTTAGGCCAATGTCTTCACAGCTAAGCTGAGAGGGCTGCACCTCGTTCCTTTAGAGTTTCTGAATGTTGTCTATTTTTCCTTCCCTTGCCCTTCTGCCAAGACTGAAGGTGCCCCAGAAAGGCTGCCCTTTATTCCTCATAAGACAATAAGGTCAGGTATACATGTCACTGAAGAAAAGGTCTTCTCTTGCTGTACCAGACCATTCTGAGGGCAAACAGTCCATCAGCCCAGCAGCATGGGTGCTGAAAGGGCAGGCTGGTCTCCTGTCTGAGGGGGTCTCTGTAATACCACATTACTCTCCTTAGACTGAAATATCTACAAAGATTTTTCTCTCCCTGGTCAGACTGGGGTTTTATTATGTAAAGGGTTATGCATCCTTCCCCATACTTGGAGTTACCCTAAAACAAGAACAGAAGCTGCACCTCCTCTGTCAGACTGGATTTCCTCCAAGGCAGGATCTCAGTTTCCCCAACCAGACTAGACATCCTTCATCCTGATCAGACTAGACTACCTCCCAGTTCAGGGCTTGGAACTCTTATAAGACTTGGTCCTCCATTAAAGATACTATGCTTCCTTCATAAGACTGGGGGCCTTTGGGGATACAGAAATGGCTCAGCGGTTAAGAGCACTGGCTGCTCTTGCAGAAGACCTGGGTTCAATTCCCAGCAAAGGCACAGCATCTCACAATCATCTATGACTCCAGTTCCAGGGGATCTGACACCATCTTCTAGCCTCCTCCAGCCACCAGGCATGGATGTGATGCACATACGTACATTTAGGCAAAGCTGTCATACACCTAAAATAATAATAAATCAATCTTTTTAAAAATAGACGAGGAGCCTCCAAGTGGGACCATGATTTCTTTTTTTTAATTATTTTTTTATTAATTTTATTTATTTCTGTATGTGTATGAATGTACTGTCTGCATGCAAGTCTGTGCACCCGTGTCGTGCAATGCCGCGGAGGTCAGAAGAGGGTCTCAGATTCCCCTGGAACTGGAGTTCTCCTGGAATTGGAGCTTCAGACGGTTCTCAGCCGCCATGTGGGTGCTGGGGATCGAACCCGGGTCCTCTGCAAGAGCGGTCGGCGCTCTTAACCGCTAGGCCATCTCTCCAGCCCCCGGGACCATGATTTCTAAACAGGAGTCTTGGGACCTCTAAAGACTAGAAACTCCCATACCTCAGGCTTCTCCATAACAAGAGCTGTGTGTGCAGCCTTTGTTTAACCCTGAAGCGGGAAGAGGTCCTTAACTCCTGCTATCGTTGAGTCTGTCTGCACCATCTGTGAACTGGACAAAGGGGACAAGAATTATCAGCCTCCTCCAAGCCCAGCCATGGCCCCAGGCTCTTTGCATTATCCCATGGCCTCACCACCACCCTGGAAGGCCGATATCTGTATCCCCTCTGCACACAAGACTAGCCTGGCTCCGGCTCTACTCCCTCGGCCTGGTCCTAGCCTTCCATGCCCCTCCCTTCTCCCCTCTCCTGCCCAACTCTACTGATCCATTCCTTTAAAAAGCAGCCCTACGAACCAACTCAGGTCACAATGACAGGCTTCAAGCAAAGGAACAGCTAGCTGCCCACCAAGGGACGCTTACCCAGCCTCGGGCGTTCAGCACCATGGACAGGGGTGGTGGGCTAGGTCTGGAGGCTGTCAGCATGCCTGTTATACTCAGGCATGTTAGCTCTGAGAGTCTGCACCCCTGGAAACAAGGGAGGGGAATGCAGGAAGGGAGGGTCACCAGGAAAGTCAGGTTTGTTTATTCCATTTTCTCTTTAGGTTTTGTTTTTGCTAAATGAAAGCCAAGGCCTTTCTCCTCCCTCTTCTCTCTTCTCATTCCCAATATAGTATCTCAACATGATGGGATGAAAACATCTATTAATATCTCTGTACTATACATGGTGTGTGTGTGTGTGTGTATGTGTGTGTGTGTGTGTGTGTGCATGTGTGTGTGTGTAGTAAAAACAGGTCCGCCACCTCTTCCAAACCAGAACTAAAAATGGGGAGGGGATAAACATCCTCCCCCAAAAAGGAAAAGCATCAACTAATTTGAAAAATATTTAAGACACTCTGGGTCGTCATCCACTCGCCTCTCCCTGCTCCATAATTACACTGCAGTGCCTGATATTTTCATGGGACATTAAACCAGGAGTCAGGTGATGGGTTCCTTCCGTCTACGCCTATCCGTTAGCCGCCAGGCCCCCGCGGACCTTGACATTATTAATAGTCCTATTCATTAAGTATTACTCTTGTAGAATGAGTAGCATAATATTGGCCTGGAGATAGGAACAGGCAGAAGGAATAAGTCAAATTAATTTTCCGGAGCAAACGCCCCGGTTCTGTAAATGACATTCTGTACTGTTAGCATTTTAAATGTGGCACAAATGGCAGGAGACACAATTTGAAAGCAAAATACTAGAAGACATGGCTCAGGGTGGAACGTGGCAGCAGGAAAATCTAAGAGCGTCAGGGACCTGGGGTGGGAGGGTCTGGCCCATGTAGTGACAGCGAGAGGAGGATTTTTTTAATGGGCATTTATTTTAAATGCAGCTGAGGGAGGAGGAAGGTAGGCAAGTAGGCATGTGACATTGTGAGTAGGTGGAGGGGTGTCTGATAGAACAGAAAGGAGGAATCAATCATGGCACTCCTTCCTCCCACCCTCCCCCAGGGATCGTATCCAAGAGTTGGAGCTGAGGGCTTTCTGCCACCAACTCACCGCATAGAATGTTTCCATTGCAGTCTTTCTGGACAGGTCTAGAAAAAGCTACTCCTGCATTCATACTCAGTGAGAGGTTTTATCTTCAGGGTAGATGAGGACACTCAGCCATTCACTGCTCCGTCTATCTGTTCAGCATCATCCATCAGTTCTGGAACAAATGTGATGTTAGAGTTTAGGGTGCAGGGCATACACAAATTTTTTGAGATGAGGATCTGTATCCTCTGGAAACTTGAAAGCTTAGAGTCCAGAGGAGGTACAATGGAATTTATGATTAGAGCAATGGGGAGGGAGATAAAAAGGATTTGTGATGTTTAAGCCAGGGAGACATCATCCCATTGAGTAGATCAGGGGCCACTTAGTGGACATGATAGTGTTTAGCCTGGGTTAGAAGGCTGGGTACGGTTGAACATGGAATAATGGAGAAGTGCAATCAGGATGAAAGGAGCAAAGCAGGACAGGAATGGATGGGGCCAGGAGAGCTGCTGCATAGTACAGAGGCTTGGGAAAGAAAGGCAGTCGCTGGCAACAAGGCTGGGACAGCCACTCTTACATGGTCCTGTGTGTCTGAAAACTTAGAAGCTAGTCCTAGAATAGTGTGCCTTCCATGAAGGGCACACTCCTACCTAATTCTCCCCAAGACACATGGACAGGTGCTTGACAGGAGTGGGAAAGAGCAGCCCATGCCTTGGATGGTTTCTGGTCCTGAGCCCAGTCAGTGGCTAAACAAGCCAGCAGCCTTATTGGAAATCACACTGTGTCTCAACAAAGCCAGGCTATGTGTAAAAACATGACTGTCCACTCCAGTGTCCCTACCATGCCCCCAAAGAAGCCAGGAGCAAGACTCTTTTCCATCTATTACTCATTTCCAATGGGCTATGTGGGGTGTAGTGCTCATTACCACCTAAGTAGGTACCTGAGCTGTGCTAAACATCCTGAGAGAGGGACAGGGGCTTCGTCTTAGCATCAGATCTAAAACTGAGTTTCCATACAACTGTACCTGTCCTTCTTACACTGTTTTCTTTTTTTATTTTATTTATTTTTGTATGTGTACGAATGTATTGTCTGCATGTAGGTTTGTGCACCCGTGTCATGCAATGCCATGGAGGTCAGAAGAGGGCGTTGGATTCCCCTGGAACTGGACTTAAAGACGGTTCTTAGCCACAATGTGGGTGCTGGGGATCGAACCCGGGTCCTCTGCAAGAGCAGTCAGTGCTCTTAACCACTAGGCCATCTCTCCAGCCCCCTTACACTGTTTTCGATTCACGTTTCAGTAAACTTTTCCTTCTCCACTTTGGGAAGGGTAATGTCTGAACTTGCTTGTATCCTGTCTAGGATCTGAAGCCATTTAGGACCCAAGAGAACCAAACCTTCACCTTAAAGCACTTGACATTGAATAGCAGATATAAATACAGAAGGAACTTCATAGATTACAGTCTATGATAGGAAGGCACATTTAAAATATTAGATCAACACCAGCTATCACTTACATAGCAATTACTGTATGTCAGACACTGTTCTAAGTACCTTTACACACATTAACTTATTTAATCTTTTCATCAACCTTTGGAGTAAGTGCGGTTATTACCCCCCTTTTACAAGAGAGAAAATGGAAGCACACGGGAGTTAATTATTTTGCCCAAAGTTATATAGGTAATAAGTGGCCAGTCCAGGATTTAAGTCCAAGATCCTGGCTGCAAAGCCCACTTTTTTTAAAGCCTTATTTATGAAGCTATGCCCAGCCAGGGCCCAGGGGACACAGGGCCAGAGAGATGGTCTGGAAGGTTCTTAGAATCAGAAAACCACAGATGTTAGCATCTCAGACCAGGATAAGTGATGAAAAGAAGAACCTCTTTTCCCCAAGTCTAAGGTAAAGAATGCTGTCTTAGGTCTGCCTCATCCATTGTCGGCCTTGGTCTGTTTAGGCCAACGAACAGCAGAGCCAGGCTATCCACCCTTCACCCACTGGTTCTGAAACTAACCCTGTTCATGGTACCAAGAAAAAAGTAAAGGGTACAATGGGCAGAGCACTGGGCTGGGAGTCAGATCCACTATGGATCTTGGTGTAGTTATAGCCTCTCTGAGCTTCTACTACTCATCTGTGAAATAAAGAATCTTAGGGGCCGGAGGGATGGCTTCATGGCCAAGATCACTGGCTGCTGTTGCAGAGGACCCAGGCTTGGTTCCCAGCACCCATGTGATGGCTAAAAACAGTCCTTAACTTCAGCTTTAGGAGATCCGATGCCCTCTTCTGGCCTCTACAAGCATTGCACACATGCAGTGCACTTAACCTACATGCAAAACATTCACACATAAAAAACAAAAAAGAACCGAAGCTACATATGTAAGGTGTTTTGCCACTCTGACATTCTACTGAAATGATTTTCAACTTATGGTGTACGTTAGAACCACACGAGTAGCTTAAAAACAAAACTCCAACACCTGCAGAACCCCAAGACAACTGAATGGAATGTCGTGGGGTATAGTCCAGATGCTAGCTACCATTTAACAATTCTCCCCAGGGTGGCTGGAGAGATGGCCTAGCGGTTAAGAGCTCAGACCGCTCTTACAGAGGACCCGGGTTCGATCTCCAGCACCCACATGGTGGTCGAGAACCATCTGAAACCATCCAATTCCAGGAGAACTCCAGTTCCAGGGAAATCCGACACCCTCTTCTGACCTCTGCGGCATTGCACGACACGGGTGCACAAACCTGCATGCAGACAGTACATTCATACACATACAGAAATAAATAAAATTTAAAAAAAAATTCTCCCCAGGAAATTCCAGTCCATGTTCTGTAGGATCCAGTTGCACAAAAGAACTGAGACTGCACTCTCCACCTAGCCTAATCAGATACTTTAGAACCTGTTGACCATGGATAGACCCAGAGTGGAGGACAGAGGTACAGGTCAGATCTTTTCAGTGATCCAAGAACCCCAGAATAGCCCCAGCATAAACAGAAAAGCATGTTCTCAAAAATGACTGATTAGCAGCATTCTGGAGGTAGAGGCAGATGGATCTTTGTGAATTTGAGGCCAGCTTGGTCTACATAGTGAATTCCAGGCCATCCAGAGCTATATATTGAGAGCCTGTCTCAAGAAGAAGAAGCCGGGCATGGTGGAGCACGCCTTTAATCCTAGCACTCAGGAGGCAGAGGCAGGCGGATCTTTGTGAGTTCAAGGCCAGCCTGGTCTACAGAGAGAGCTCCTGGCCAGCTGAGAAGAAAGAAAAAACCAAACAAAAAGACAAAAAAGAAGAAGAAGAAGAAGAAGAAGAAGAAGAAGAAGAAGAAGAAGAAGAAGAAGAAGAAGAAGAAGAAGAAGGAGAAGAAGAAGAAGAAGAAGAAGAAGAGAAGAAGGGAAGAAGAAGACTGATTAGAATCAAACCACATATCTATGAGCAAATCTCCAGGCAGGAAACTACACAGTCTCGGAGACCAGAGGTCTGACTGAGCTAGGATCCCAGACCCTTCATACTTACTTTCCTTCCTTCATTTGGGAAGTGTCATTTCCTCTAAGTTCCCCCTAGAAATGCTGGGCTTGCCACCTCTCTAAAGGAGCAGGCTTGGAATGGGAACCTCTTCTGCCCAATGCAAGAAAAGGAACCCTGGGGCTGGAGAGATGGCTCAGCAGTTAAAAGCACTGGCTACTCTTGCAGAGGAACCGGGTTCAATTCCCAGCACCCATATGGCAGCTAGCAACCACCTATAACACCTGTTCCAGGGGAATCTGACGCCCTTTTCTGACCTCTGAGGGTACTGCACAATACAGATGCACCTACCTACATGCAGGCAATACACTCATATGCATAAAGCATATTTTAAAAAAAAAGAAAAGGAACCCTGTCTTCCTCTTAAAGAACTGAATAAATACATTTAGACCACCCCCGCCTTTTTTCCCCAATTTAGTATTGTTTAATATGCATTTAATCAGGCTATTCGGTATTACAGCGGCTATGTAGCGTGACTCCCCCCACAGGCACGGGGGGAAGGCGTTATAGGCCATTAGGCTAAAGTAATATGTATGAGGAGTCCCTTCTCCCCAGGGTGCAGTAACTGTTTTTGCTCCCCAGTCGTCCCCATTAAATCATTAAACCTCATGACTATACTTTCTGAACTCTACCATGATCTTTAAAAAGCCAGGCATTAAAGGGCAGCTGTCACCCTCCACTGCCCAGGCCTCCAAGGCTTTATGTATTCACAGCATTAAGTCCTTTGTCAGTCTATACATCATGAAGGGTGGAGTTAGAGCCCTGGAGGAGCAGATGCCCACTCTCCCAGTCCTCTTGGGTGGACTGAAGGACCAATATCCCCTCTAGGAGAAAGCCAGGTATGTGGTTGGAGGTCTGGAGTCTGTGCTGAAAACCTGTTCCCCAACTCATGTCTTCTGAGCTCTAACCAAATACTTTTGGCTTTCTCAAGTGGCAGGTCATAACCAAATTGTTATAGAAAGCCTTTATTTTTCTTCTAAAGTGGGTAGATATTGCCCTGCCCCCAAGTGTGAGATAGCTAAAAGAACTGCAGATTTTGTTACTGTTTTCTTTTGGTGTTTTGGGTGTATGTATGTGTGGTGCTTGGAATCAAGCCTAGGGCCTTATACATACTAAGTATTATACCACTGAGCTATCCCCAGCGCCAAAATCTGTGGATATGTGGGTGAGGATTCAGAAAGCTACTAATTGGCACCATTTGGAGAAATCTGAGCATCAATTTTTTCACTGTTAAAACAGTGCCAATAACACTAATCGCACAGTGTTGTTTGGTATGTTTAAGCTACTTTCAAGCTGTGAGCATTGCACATACATTAATATGCATTAGTGTGTGGTTAATACACACCAGTGGTATTGATTTTGTTTCTATGATTTGGTAAATATTTCCCACGTGCTGTTAGTACCACTTGTTACTGTTGCTGGCGTGTTACTCAAGAACCTCTTGTTCTTTAGGGCATCTCTCCAGATAGGAACGTAAAAGTGGGCTAACATCGGTGGGGGGGGGCATTTTTATTTTGTGCCAGCCTTCCTCCTATGCCTTTGAGTGGAGAAGATTCTTGAGTCTCTTCCCTCAAAGCCCCATCCCAATCTTGTAGTTCCACTATCCAGCTCCAATTTCACCCCCCTCAATGGTCCCCCTAACCTCACACACAGGTGCTTTTCCATTCTGCATCCACACGTCTGCCTTGCCGTCAAAAGGCTGGGCAGGGAAGGGTTAAGCATCTCAGCAACCTCCAACAGGGTGCTCCTCACAGGCTAGGAAACAATGGAGCCATCAGTCTATATTTGACCTTTGCCCCCACAGCGTTTATGACTTATTCCTCTCCTCCACTGCCTGCTGCGATTCAGCCTTCAATCTCCCGCTCAATGCCAGAGCCAAGTGGCCCTCCCCTGTGCCCTCCCCTATGCCCTCCCCTGTGCCCTCCCCTGTGCCCTCCCCTGAGTCCTCCCCTGTGCCCTCCCCTGTGCCCTCCTCTTTGCCCTCCCCGGCCTCCCTCTGTCCCTTTTCTTCCCCACCTTTTTCACCTCTTCTAGATGCCTTCCTGTCTCTTCCCAATAATCTTTTCTCTTCCCTTTCCCTGTCCTCTCTTGCTCTGTTCTTCACTTTGTTCTCTCTCTCTCTCTCTCTCTCTCTCTCTCTCTCTCTCTCTCTCTCTCCTCAGCTGCCTTCTGCTTTCCTTGCCATACTGAGTAAGCCACTGGCTCATTGGCTTACCAGATTTGAGTGAGATCACTTGGAAACTCTTGTCTTGCTCTCTCAACCGTACAGATCTTTCACTCGCTCAATAGCTCGCTCTTACTCTCTCACTCTCGCTCTTTCCTCATCTCCTATGTCCTCAAACTACTGTGTCCAAAAGTGGCATGAGTTGGCATAATGATTGTGGGGAGTCGGGAAAGTCCTGTGTCTACTCAAAGGACGTGACCCTCCAATGCTGGGGACGACACCCCCAGACCTGAGCAGACAATACAGAACGAATTTAGGTGTGTGGGGGCAGGAACTGAGGACACAGCCCGGGCGTCAGAGAGCCGAGTCTGTCCTCCTCACCCACTAACTTGGGCTCCAAGTCATGTTCTCTTCGAACTTCTTCCTGCTCTACAGTGTGGAATTCAATGCTACATTCTGTGACCTGGCTTGTAAACATACTGCAAGGATGAAGGCCGGGCGTGGTGGCACACGCCTTTAATCCCAGCACTCGGGAGGCAAAGGCAGGCAGATCTCTGGGAGTTCAAGGCCAGCCTGGTCTACAGAGCCAGCTGGGGCTACAGGGAGACCTTGTCTCAAAAACAAAAACAAAAAAATAAAGAAAAGAAAAAAAGAAAAAGGATGAAGAAATACAAAGAACATGAAAGAGCTTGGTAAACTGTAGAGCTCTGTCTAAATAAGGAGGTGGGGGTATTATCTTCCTGGGATATCTTTTGCCCCCTCCAGAGGGTACAGGAAGCAATGACCTCGGCCATGTCTATGCATCTTCCAGTATCCAAATCACCATCAATGGCCTTTCCATAAGACAATGGTATAGATGAAGGACATGGTCAGCCCCACTACACCTTATAGACCTAGTCTCTGAAATAAGTGACTAACCAAGGTTAGGAGACTAGCAAGACAGCCAAGACTTCAACCTGAGTTTCCAGCCTCCAAGTCCAGTTCTCTTCCCACAGCACTCTATGGCTTCTCACTGGCTCTTGCTCGCCCATGGGATGGAGGGTGCCCAGCCCTCCTCGCTCACCCATGGGGTGGAGGGTACCCAGCCCTCCTCGTTCACCCATGGGGTGGAGGGTATCCAGCCCTCCTTGGTTACCCATGGGACAGAGGGTGCCCAGCCCTCCTTGCTCACCCATGGGATGGAGGGTGACTTTCCTCTCTCTGCACATTCCATTTGTATGGCCATTTTCCAGCAGTTCCTTGAAGGGAGGTAACAGATAAACAGATTTCCTTGCCACCCTGCTTCACAATGCTTCCCCTGGGGGTAGGGGTATGTCATGGAGGGTGCATCACAACCTGGATCTCTTCCCTCAGAGTTCCAGAGGGCTGCTGCATGACCACAGAGTTTGCTCTGGTCTCTGACATGAGAGTTTCTACGGGAGGGGCCTGCTACCCCCCCCAACACACACACACACACATTGCTCAGCCCCTGCCCCCAGCCTGTGACAGCAGCCCCTGTAATGAATGACTCTGTAGTGGGGCCCAGCAAAAGGACAGGAGGGCACGAGACAAATCATAGCTGCCAGGCGCTAATCTTCCCCTGGGAAAGTCACCTCCACCCCCCTCATCCATCACTGGGCACTAGGCTGCCACTATACCCCCTCAACACACACCCAAGACAACCGCCAGCCCCTCGGATGCATGCGAGAGGCACAGAGAGGCAAGTGCACTGTACACATGAGAGCTTCTACACATGGGCCAAGCAGCCAGAAACACAGAAGACCATTTGTGCCCCAGCCAAGGCCTCATCTCAGATCCGCACTCTGGAAAAATCATCCAAAAGAAATCCTCAGAGCTACACATTTGTTTAACTGACTAAGGACGGTTTGTTGACATTCTGTTTCAAATACAGGAATGCACTGCAGAGAACAGTGATGAACAGAACAGGATGCAGTCCTGAGAGTCCAGAGCTCGGCAGGGGGAACAGAAACAGTCTGAGGACTACACAGAGCCAGGGATGTAAGCCTCGAGAGAGGAGGAGCCTGAAGAGCCAAGGAGGGATTGCTCCAAGGGAAGGGTTCAGGGACAGCTTCATGCAGATCTGAAGGATGGGTGGAGTGTGTAGAGAGGCAGGAAAGCAGTGCCCCAGGACCAAGGAACAGGGTGAACAGAAGAGAATGTGAAGAGAGCATGCAGAGAAGACAGAGCAAGTATTTGTGCAAGGAAAGATGAAACCCAAGTTAAAATGACAGTTCATCCCTCCACCCTCCCATTCCCAAAAGCCGCACATTCACAGACTCCCAACCTCATGCTTCATGGAGATGCTTCCAGCCACTTGTCCATCTTCCACCCCTGGAGAGGCTGCAGAGCTAGGGACCTATTCCATAAGCCCTGTCTCTGAGCAGACGGCCTATGTGCAGTCACCCTCCCGACCGGCATTCACTGAGCACCATTTGAAGAACATTCTCACCCACTAGAACATAGGACCCCATGGATGCCCTATGTTAGAACATCCCATAGGATGTCTAACTCCTGAGACCAGAGCTGAGACTGGTGGTTTGCACCTAGTAGTTGTTCAACTGGCTTTTGTTGAATGAACGACTAGGCCCATGATCATAGCTAATATAAATGTTATGGTGAACACAGGCATACTTACTGCCAACATCACTCAGTTTACAGAAGAGAAAACTTAGCCAGAGAGATTCAGTGATTTGCCCACTAGTAGTGCAACTACTTAGGCAGAGGGCCCAAGGTGAAGCCTAGCTGTGTCACCAGAGCGCAGGCTCCCTGGCCTCCATCCTGAGGAATAGCAGCCCTCCATGTGACTTTCACATCTCTACAGTCATTGTTAGGCTTCAAGGAGGCATAATTTGAACTTCCTTAGAATCTGCATCCTCATGAGCTATTGCCTCAAGGCACTAATACAGGTATCTCTATAGTCATCCACAGTCATCCCGCACACCCTCTTCTGACCTCCTCAGCATTGCACGACATGGTGCAAAAACCTACATGCAGACAGTACACTCATACACATAAAAAAAATAAATTAAAAATTAAAAAAAAGAAATCCCAATACAAACCCAAACTCCCAATGTCTGATGTAGATAAATCTAAAAGGGCTCATTTAATTTACAGGGGAAAAAAATTCTTTGCACTATTGAGAGAGGAGGAGAGACAGAGAGACAGAGAGACATAGAAAGAGGATTCATCCAGGGATTTAAAAAATAAAGAGAAGGGGCTGGAGAGATGGCCTAGCGGTTAAGAGCGCCGACCACTCTTACAGAGGACCCGGGTTCGATCCCCAGCACCCACATGGCGGCCGAGAACTGTCTGAAACTCCAATTCCAGGAGAACTCCAGTTCCAGGGGAATCCGAAACCCTCTTCTGACCTCCACGGCATTGCACAACACGGGTGCACAGACCTGCATGCAGACACTACATTCATACACATACAGAAATAAATAAAAATTTTTAAAAAAGACCAAAAAAAGTTATCATTTAAAAAAAAATAAAATAAAATAAAGAGAAGTAGAAAGGGAGAGCGAGGCACCAACACTTGTGGATCTTATTCTGGGTACTGGGCACTTCACCGCTTGTAGAGGAAATATCATCATGCCCACTTCATGGAAGAGGAAGCTGAAGATCAAGTCCAACACTGCATTGTGCTACTTGTTGAATCCTTGGTTGTGCTGGGAGCTAGTGATGGCTCCAGGGAATGAGATATAGGCCAAGTCCTTACCCCACAGCACTCCTGTTTGAATGGAAAGAAATGGACCATAAACGAGTGAGTGAACAAGTAAAACTCCCTTGGAGAGAAAAATCACGTTATGGATCATGCCGTGAAGGAAGCGAATGGTCTGATGCAGATGCGGAGGAATGAGGCACCCCTCAGGTGCCTCAACCAGAAACGCACCCACTTCCTACTTGAGTCCTCAGCTCCAGAGCCGGGAAGATGGCAGGAAAGGAAGTGGGAGAGGATGCGTCACTCTGCTCATTTATTCTGCCCTGGCACTGATCCTGGTGGGAAGAGTCACAGAGAAGGAAAGTGAATTAGAAGCCTTGTTCCTTTCAGGCCCATCTGAATAAGCTACAAAGCCCTGTTGCAAAGGCTCAGAGTAAACAGGAACTTCCCTTCAGCCAGTGTGGTGGAAGCCTTCCTTGGTGTAGGGAGTCCTGGGGCTTGGAGTAGGTGAGGGTGTGCAGACTGAGCAACGGGAGCTTCCTGAGGGCTCAAGAGCCAGACTCTCCAGGCTCAGGGTCTAGCTTGCTGTTAAATGACAAGGGGGGGGGGGAGATGAGAATAGAGCAAGATGCCTCAGCCAAAAAAGGCTCTTGCTGCCAAGCCTGACAACTTGAATTCAATCCCTGGTACCCGTGTGGTAGAACCACAGAACTGACTCCTACAAGTTGTCCTCAGACCTCCATAAGCACACCATGGCAGGTGCACACACACACACACACATCAGTAAGGATCTAGCTCAGGTACACATAGGCTACTGGGTACCAGTTTCCTTGTCTGTAAATGGGTCTCATGATGGTACTCACCTCCAAGAGGATGAGATGTATTAACAAGAGAGCAGCACTCGCTGATGGACAGTAAGCAGTGGGAAGAGCAGCACTTAGCAGTGCTGTAGGAGTCAGGGACACTCCAAAAAGGCAGCTGGGAAAATGGGGTATAAGGAGAAGTCGGGGGGCAAAGAGAAAGGGGAAGAGGAAGCAAATGTGTGGACTTATAAGGTTTCTGTTCAACTTCCCCCAAAGCTTAATAGATTTCTAAATGGCTTATTATCACCACCTATGAATTCTTTTAAAGGACCTAATTATAAAACACCAAACTAGCTAATTAGGTTTCCTGAGCTCCTCTTGACACAGGTGCAAACAGGCTCTCTGGATGGTGGTCCTGGCAGAGCCTCCGAGCCAGCGCTCAGTCGGTGGGGGGTGGGGCCTGCCTGGGGCCACACAGTTAGCTCTATAATTATAGGCCTCCTCCAGGCCCAGAGAGGTGGTTGATCAGGCTTCTCTTATAGAAGAACATGGGCTCAGCATCTCATGGGTCCCTATGAACTTGGAGTTAGGATCACAGTAAGAGACTATCCCTGAATCCAGCTCAGGAGGATTTTCATGCAGCAGGCCTGTCTGATCTGGAGCCTGAGGTCTGGGGCCCAATGTGGCCACACTCAGGATAGCTATGAATGCTTCCCAACACAAAATCATGAACTCACTTCCAACATTCTGAGATGCGGGCTGGTAAGAGGGCCCACTGGGTAGAGGCACTTGCCATCAAGCCTGAGGACCTCAGTTCAATCACTGGGACCCACATTGTGGAAGGAGAAAATTGACTCCCACAAGTTGTCCTCTAACCTCCACACTTGCACATATACCATGGCAAACATGCACACACACACGCACGCGCACACACACACACACACACACACACAAAATATTTATGCTCTTGGTAATGGTTTTTGTAACTTGTTGGCACTGTCCACAAGCATGGACTTTGTAGACGGCAATATGGTCTCCCAATGTTAAAAATTGGGCATGGCTGTGAGGCTGAGGTGAGCAGCCAAGGGATGCATTCAGCATTCCTCTCTGGACCTAGAAAGGGCCAGGGGAAGGGGCTGCAGAGAGGCTGAGAAAGTGCACACATGATCTCACCCATCATTGGAGGCGTGGGCATGGGAGCAGTGAAGTGGCAGGGCTGGCTGGTAGGGTGTTCCTGACTCGTCAGGGACAGAGTTCCCCAGTGCTGCATGAAACCCAGCCACGGTGATTTCCACAGTGTGTTGTTCCCTAGTACAACCATCACCTGAGGACCTCCTGGAAATGCAAATAATGGGCTACCACCAGGATGGGACCTTGCCAGCCAGCTCTGTGGAACCTTCCATGTGACTCACAGTCATCCAGGTTGTAATTGCCACGTCCCTATATCTAGGAGGCCATTCATCTACCAGCTGCCAATGGAGGTACTGCTGGCTGAGAGCTGTGCACAGAGGCCTATTCCTTAAATTAAACTAAATGATGGCCATTAAGGGGGCATCCCCTGTTCATAATTAATTCTCTTTTTGCTAAAAGGGGTGGGCACACATTGGACAGTGAGTGATGACTGCCACACACCCCACCCCCATTCTTCCACCCACTCTCATGGCCGAGGTCCCTATCTGCCCCCCCCACCCCTGCAAAATTCTGACCCTCTTGTAAAGTGACGGTCCCTCGAGGGGCTCAGGCCTGCGAGCTACAAGCCATTCACTTCCCGAAGCTCCACCCAGCTCTCTTCTCCTGTTGGCTGTGTTCCAATCCCGCAATTCCTCCTCAGCCATCCTAGGCCTGTCAAAACCTGAGCCAAGTCTGATAATAACCGCTGCGATATGGGGGCCTAGAGGGCTGTATTAGTTGCTTGTCTCATTGTAGTGACAAAACACCTAGCAAAGGCAACTTGGGGAAGGAAGGGTTTATTTGGGCTCACAGTTCAAGGGTGTAGTCCATCATGGCGGGGAAGCCTTGGTGGCAGGAGCTTGAGGGAGTCGGTCACACTGTGGCCACAGTCAGGGAGCAGAGAGATGAATGCTGGTGTTCGGCTTGCTTGCTTTTTATTCAGTCCAGCAGTTAAGACAGGTCTTCTTACCCCAGTTCATATAATCTGGAAATCCTCTCACAGATTCACCCGGAGATTTCTTTAAGGTGATTCTAGATTCTGTCAGGTTGATAATTAGTATTAACTATCACAAGGGATGGACCTAAGATTTTTCCCAAGGAATTCCCTCATGCAATTTTCTTCTAGAAGTGAAGCCAGAATGTGAATTAAACCTGTCTTCTGGGTCCTCCTCCAGCAGCCCAGCTTGTCCCCTCATGCCCAGCCCCTAAGACAGGGGTCCTCAGAGTCCATGTTCTTCGCCACTCTACCCCCGGGTGGCTGTTGTCTCTTATCCTGTGCTGATATGTTATGGAATTTTCTCAACATATTTTTTAAAATCATGTCACAGCCTCAGAGCTGCCACCCACAGATCTAAGCCCCAACAGAGCATGCCCAGTCTCCTCTTGCTTTGACAACAGAAGAGTCCTCCTCTCTTAGAGGCCACTGCCAAATAAGTAGCATAAGGACGTAGATGGCCTTGTGGGGAGAAGATGGTGCTCTCCAAACCTGAGGCCCTGTTTATTATGTCTATCCAATCCTTCTTAGCTAACGAATATAAGCCCAGTACTGTATATGTATCTATCTATCTATCTATATATATATCTATATAGATATATAGATATATATATAGATATCTATATCTATCTATATATACAGATAGATATAGATATAGATTAGATATAGATATAGATATAGATATAGATGATATAGATAGATATAGATATAGATATAGATATGGAACTTCTTGTTAACTAGTATGAGCTTATAAAGCCACAGTGCTTGCCTTTTTTACTTAGGCTACCAGGAAACTCAAAGCTCAGTTTTCCATTTAATTATAAGGACATTCACCAGATTCCTGCCCTTCATTATTTTTCAAAAATAATCTACCAGGTGTAGTGGCACATGACTTTAATCCTAGCACTTGGGAGGCAGAGGTAGGCAGAAGTGTATGAGATCAAGGCCAACCTGGACTACACAGTGAGTGCCTGGCCAGCTGAGGCTAGAGAACAGAAGAGGGGCCAGGCCTCTATGGACCCTAAGAGTCTGGGGGAAAGGAATGTACAGGAAACTGCCCCCTACTGACCACAGTCTGAAGTGGCCACATGAGCCAGAGAGTCCATGGAGGAGGAGCGATGGACAGGGCCACGGGGCAGGCTCAGTCATCTTCCATTGCCAGGCTGCTCTCAGGGCTCTCTCCAGGGGTGTCCTGGCCCTTGCTTTGACTTAAGTCCCAGGTAATAGACAGTGAGGTCACCTACATTTCACCTTCTCAGAAATGTACATTAGGCCATAGTCCAGGGCCAAGTCTCACCATGCTCTCCTGGTATAACGCAACTGAGACCTCCAGGCTGGGCCCATGTCATGTGGCTGGAGCAGTCAGCTACCCTTCCCTGGCCTTTGGTCTCCTTCTGTATAAAATGGGTGTGGTAGGACTATACCCCTTTTAGGTCCTGCTCCTTAGAGCCAGGGGTTCCGGAAAGTCACTCTTGGGGTATGGGAGGGGCCAAGAATCGGGGTCCCAATATCCCTCTTTCACCAGAACTTGTCCACTAGCACCAGATGGACATATTAAACTAGGTAGAAGTTTGTTCTGCTTTAAAAGTCCTGGAACCCCCAGATCTGGAAGCTCTACCCCAGGAAACCTGAACTTCAGGAAGCCCATGCTCCAGGCCTTCCAGCTGTACCTGACCAAGGCCAGCCAAAGCCCCAGGACTCCGGACTTCAGCACATCAGCTTATCTGCAACTAGCTGTGAGACCCCAGCCTGCCTACTCCCGTCTCTGAGCCTTGTTTTGCATCTCCCAGATACTCCCTACCCTTGGGGTCATGGTAAGGACAAACAGGAACTGTACATGGAAGCACCCATGGTTCTACAGGAGGCTATGACACTTCCTGTCCCTGTGGGGTCCACGTAGACTCCAGGGTCAGTGTTCCAGGCCTCCTGACAATGGCTGGAGAGACAGAGATGGGACAGAAAAGGACCCTGTGTCCTAGAAGCTCAAGTGCAGGGAGGAAACACTCTTACTAACGCTCCTCATGGAGAAGTGACTGGGGAAGGACTGGGGCTCCGTAGCAGAGCAATTGCCTAGCACACATGAGACTCTTGGTTCCTTTCCCAGCAAGGAAGGAAGGAAGGAAGGAAGGAAGGAAGGGAGGAAGGGAGGGAGGGAGGGAGGGAGGGAGAGAGGGAGGGAGGGAGGGGGGAGAGGAGGGAGAGAGGGAGGAATTGACTGAGCTTAGGGGACAAATGGTACCAGACAACTGGGTGGTGCAAGACCTAGGTAGGAAGCTAGGTAACCTTGTACAAATTACTTAATGTCTTCGAGCCCCCTTCTCTTTGATAAGATGGGAGAAAGAGAAAAAGGGACTTCAAGGGACGAGGCTTAAGACATTCCAGGTAAATCCTGGCTCATCTGTGGAGGCTCAGAAGGTGGTGGAGGCGTTGACTTCCGAGCAGTGTGTTCTCTGGTCCTCCTGTAGCCGGCCTGCCTCTGAGGGTCTGAATGTCTCATCCCTGGAGGCCCTGGGCTTTCAGGTTAACCAGATGATCCTCCAATACACAAAGAGCTTAACCTCAGCTGGGCGAGGCCCGAGGCGCAGAGAGCCCAGCCACCTCCGGTCACTGGCCCCCGGATCCAGGGCTCTACGATTGCGTCTGCAAATCCGTGAAAATTTCACACAATTTCCTGCACAGCAGTGGGCTTCGTAATGCTGGGAGCCAAGCCGACCCAGTAATTGGGACTGCAGTGGGGCAGAGTCCAAAGCAATTAATCCAGCCTCCTTCCTTGTTTGCGCCAGGATAAGCCTTGACGGGGTGGAGAGTAATTGGAAATGAGCGGCCTCCGTCCCCAACTCCAAATTAATATTTTCCTGCCCTGATTTAATTCCGCCCGGGAACAGTGACACAGAGACATGCCGTGTCAAACGCTAAGTAATCTGCCGTGGGCCACCTGAGGAGGGAAAGGACTCGTTTCCTTTTCTTTGCAGTTGGGGGGTGGAGCCAAAAAGGAGCAAGGTGGCAGTTAACGAGACAGGATCTTGGAAGCAAGATGGACTTCCAAGGACATTTGTATCTTAGCTTCTCCTCAGTGCTGGAGTGTGCCACAGAGGAGGGAGGGGGACAACAGGGACTTTGGAAGGCAGACAGACCTATGTTCAAAACGTGACTACTGAAATGTATGATCCGCTGCACCTCAGTTCCGTCCTCTGTAAAATGGGAGCAGTGCCTGCCATGAACAGTTCATTACAACAGACTGAAGTGACAGTTAGTCCTATGCTGGGACAGGCCGTGGTGATGCACACCTTTAATCCCAGTGCTCAGGAGGCCGAGACAGGAGGATCACTGCAAGTTAGAGCCCAGCCTGGTCTATGTAGCAAGTTTCAAGCCAGCCCGGGCTACACAGTGAGACCTTGTCTCAAAACAACAAAAAATATAGCTGTTTCCTGTTATTCCAGATTTTACCCCCAAGAGCCAAGCTTAAGGCAAGGCAATGGAGATCTAGTTGGAATTAAGTATACAGCTTGGTCTTTAAAGAGCCTATATATGTTAGCTCCAAATATCAAGGGCTGGTACACAGATGTGTAACATGTGCGGGCTCGCAGCATTCTGCTGATGCAAATCAGGAATCATCCCCCACAGGACCAGTCTAACATCGGGAGAGTCTCTGTGTAGTACCTGGCTGATACCTTTGGTCACCCTACTCCCCAGTGTTTAGCTGCCTCCCAAACCCTAGCACTGGGGGCCGGGCCCAGCTGGAGAAAGGGGTCAGCATAGGCATCAGGACTCTCAACTCTGCAGATTTCTGCCGAAGCCCCCTGCCTGCCATCCAGCTAGGCGGTTCTCCAGGGAAAACACTGCTCATTGCAGCTGATGAGAAGAGGGGTGAGGAACAAGAGAGGCCACACTAAATCAACTCAGTGGGCGAAGAACAGCTCAACTCCTTCTTGCTTGTAGCACTCCATTCTCCAGTCAATACTGGGGATGAATGAACAGCTTATCGTCTATATCAATGCATTGAGGCACGCGAACTCCACAAGGGGAGCCATCCTTCCCACCTCCCTCACATCTCCCCCACCAAATAGCCTGGGGAGGGAACAGAGCAAAGGGAGCCCTGCGACCTGGGACAAGTCACATCCCCACCTGAACCTTGGGGTATCTTCAGGAGGGTAGCTTGAGGGGCTGTGGGCATCCAAGGACTCAGAAGTGAGGGGTGACTCGTGATTGTAAGTGCAAAGACGGGCGTGGAGCAGGAGAGTGGAGTTCTGCCAGGCTGGACATAGGATGTGGAATGGGTGCTGGGTTTGATTTGGGGTCTTTTAAAAGAACTTGGCAGTGGAGTGGGTGGGTACTAGAAGGAAGAGAGACAGCGAAGGAGACAGGACAGAAGGTGGGCAGACACTGGCAGGTTTGGAGAGTGGCGAGACACAAACATCTTCTGTCTTCCATGAACACTGCTCTAGTTTGTTTCTCCATTGCTGTGACAAAACGCTGTGACCAATACCAACTTGGGGAGGAAAGGGTTTATTCGACTTACATCTCCCTGGTCGCAGTTCATTATTGACGGAGCCGAAAGGTAGGCACTCAGGGCAGGAACCTGGAGGCAGGAGCTGGAGCACAGGCCTTGGAGGAACGCTGCTTACTGGCTTATTCCCCTGGCCCATGCCCAGCCTGCTTTCTTACACAATACACAAGTGCCCAGAGGTGGCACTACCCACAGTGGACTGGGCCCTCCCACATCACTCAACAATCAAGAAAACACCCCACAGACATGGCCACAGGTCAATCCAATGGAGAAAATTCCCCATTGAGGCTCCTTCAACCCAGGTAAATTGAGTTGACAATAAAGCTATCCAGCACACTTTATGTACTTAATGTCCACACTTTACATGCTGGGAGCTGGGTTTATAGGTGATATCTGGCTACAGAGTGGGCACAGGGTACAGCAGGGGCTGCAGCAGGTCCCACGAGGCTGTTACACCGCATGGAGGGTCTGGATCGGGGCTTCTCCTTACTCCATCCATCACTAGACCACACAGCAGGCACAGAGCAATGTTCTAAAGACCGGGGAAGTGGCCTGCTCTTGCCTTCTGTCAACATCTGGAGGAAGACACCAGAGACAGATCAGACAGAACAGTTCAGAACAGACAAAGAGTGCTTTGTGCCTGGCCGGTCCTGGGCCCAGAGAGTAAATGAGTCAAATTCAGCTCAGAAAGAATGGAAAACAGACTCAGGGTTAAATGCCAGGCAGGGGCAGAGCTGGTCGTGAAGCCAGGTCTGTGGCTTTAGAGGCCAGCGCTGTTCTCCCCACCTGTGACCCCCACCAGTCACACTGGATGGAAATACAGGTGCTAATGGTCGGATGGGGCTCCTTCCCTCTGTCTGGGGGAGCTCAGCCTATGCTGCAGGCTCCAGGCTCCCTACAGGAGGGACTCTCACCATCTGCCTTGGGCTGTACCCAGCTATCTCCAAAGTTCCGGCATGTCTTGGGCTAGAAGGACCTCACCTGTGCTGTCCCCACCCTGTCCCCTGCCCCTGCCCTCTCCTCTCAACTTCACTGAACACCTCTAGCTATTTTGTTTTATTTTGAGACAGTCTTACGTGTCCCATGCTGTTCTCAAACTCGCTATGTATCAGAGTGTCGGGTCAGTGTCTTTGAGTCACTCGTGACTGCCTTCCACACGCTGTCCTTCCCTTCTTGGCGCAGCTCCAGGACTTGCCTCCTGCCTGCAGGCCGGCAGTCTCTGGGCTCTGCTCCCACAAGAAGGGGGGAGGGAATACCGCCGGAGATCACCCGAAGGAAAAATAAGCAGACTCACACACACACACACACACACACACACACACACACACACACACACACGCTTGGAGAACTGGGAAGGATAGGAACTGTTTATTTTCTCTCAGTGAGGTCTATATATTCAAGACTACTGTGCTTTGGGCAAGGAAGTGGGGAGCAGGCGGAAGGGAGGGGTGAGCCAACCTGGTTCTAATCCACGGTTTGTGCAACAGGTAACTAGAGGTGTGACATTCTGCTCAATTAATGCCTCAAGGGAAGGGGCCTGGGACTTTGCTGAGATAGGGCGAAGCAAGAATCATTGTAATATCCCGAATCATCTGGCTACCGATAACTCTGGAAGCCCACAGAGATATCAGATAACTGGAGATCTTCCCAGGACAGGTCTTACAATTTCTCGCTTCAAGCCACACACAAAGTTCCATTCCCACATCAGAGGATGACTTTGAACCTGTGATCCTGCTGTCTGCACCTCCCACATGCTGGAATTACAGCATGTGCCACCACGGCTGCTTGTTATAGGGCTGGGGATCCATCCCAGGGTTTCCTGCACACTAGGCAAGTGCTCTACCCATTGAGCTGCATCCTCAGCCCCTCCTGGCTTTTATCTGCCCCAAATCTCTCTCTTTTAAAATAATGCCTCAAATTTCCTTTGGTGTTTGTACTCCCCCTCACACTACCACTCCTGTGGCTCTATAGCAACAGAGTTTACTCCCTGGCCTTGGGCCTGATACCTTCCTCTGCCCCCAGATATAGTAACTGGTTAAGTGGACATGTGACCTAAGCTAAACCAATGAAGTCGTGGGAATTTTACTATTCCCATTGGAAGTAAGATAATCTCTGTCTTTCTCTTAGTTGCTAAACCCTTAGAATGCAGGCCCGGGGTTACTGGCAGCCATCTTTTACCACAAGAACAGATCATACCTAAGAAAAGCTGGCCTAGGGAAAGACCAAAAGAGCTTCAAGATGAAGATATCTCTGTTAAGATTATTTGACCTTCCAAATCACACTGAAGTAGAAGGCTCAGTTGGCCTGTTCAACCATCAACCACTTCCTGATTGCCTAAGCCAATGTGAGTTATAGCTTCTGCCAGGACCCTTCCCCACACTGAACTGTTGAGGCCGATCTGTGGGAATCATAGTCAGTGTTAACCCCTGCCTACTCTGGATCCCCTAGAAGGATCTCAAGGGGCTTGAGAATACAGAGAATACAGAGTCCATTCAGTGATGACAGCCAGAGAAACTGAGTCCTGGATAAAAGTAATAGCTTGCGCCTGGTGTGGTGGTGCACACCTTTAATCCCAGAATTTTGGAGGCAGAGGCAGGCAGGTCTCTGTAAGTTCAAGGCCAGTCTGGTCTACATAGCAAGTTCCAGGCCAGCTGGGACTAAAGGGAAACCCTGACTCAAAAAGAAAAAAAAAAAAAAAAAAAAAGTAATAGCTTGCCCAGGCTCCCTGGCTGGTTAAGATCAAGAGTGAAATTGGGGGCTGGAGAGATGGCTCAGTGGTTAAGAGCATGGTAGTTCTTACAGAAAACTTGGGTTCAAATCCCAGCAACTCCATTTCCAGGGGATCTAATGCCCTCTCCTCTTCTGTCCTCCTTAGGCATTGCATGACATGGGTGCACTTAAGCATATGCACATACACATAGAATAAAAATAAAGAAAAGAAAAAATGTTTTTAAAAAGTGAAATTTGGGACTGGAGAGATGGCCTAGCGGTTGGGAGCACCGACGCTCTTGCAGAGGACCCGGGTTCGATCCCCAGCACCCACATGGCGGCTGAGAACCGTCTGTAACTCCAATTCCAGGAGAACTCCAGTTCCAGGGGAATCCGAGACCCTCTTCTGACCTCTGCGGCATTGCACGACACGGGTGCACAGACCTGCATGCAGACAGTACATTCATACACATACAAAGATAAATAATAATAAAAAAAATTTTTTTTTTAAAGTGAAATTTGAGGGCTAGAGAGGTGGCTTTGCAGTGAAGAGCTTGAATTGCTCTTGCAGAGGTTTGGATACAGGCACCACAACTCCCTGTAACTCCAGCTACAGTAGATCCAATACTTACATGTACTACACATAAACAAACACACATATACAGCCAGAAATAAAAATAATTTTTTAAAAAGAATGAAGCAGGGCGTGGTGGCGCATGCCTTTAATCCCAGCACTTGGGAGGCAGAGGCAGGCGGATCTCTGTGAATTCAAAGCCAGCCTGGTCTACAGAGCGAGCTCCAGGCCAGCTGGGACTAAAAGGGAGACCCTGTCTCAAAATATGCCAAAAAAAAAAAAATGAATGAAATTTTAAATTAGCCTCAAGACTCTTACTCCATGGGCTGTGAATGTAGTTCAGTGGCAGAGTGATTGTCTAGCATGCACAAGACTGATTCAATTGCCAGTACTAAAAAAATAAAATAAATAAATAAATAAATAAAAGACTTAGGTCAGGTATGGTGGCACAGACCTGTAATCCCAGGACTCTAAAGGATGTGTAGAAGGATCATGAGTTCACCCCCTTGGAAAAAAGGGAAGGAAGGAAAAAAAGGTAAAAAAGGAAGGAAGGAAGGAAGGAAGGAAGGAAGGAAGGAAGGAAGGGAGGGAGGAAATGAGAGAGGGAGGAAGAAGGAAAGAACCCTCTCACTTCTTCTGGATTGCCATGTGACCCATTTTGCCAAAGTTTAAAAGGACTTGCATGCAGAGTTCATTCAAAAGTGTGTGTATTGGGCTTGGCCAGGTGTGGTGGCATATGCCTTTAACCCCAGCACCCAGAGCTCTGTGAGTTTGAGGCCATCCGGGCCTACATAGTGAGCTCAAGACCACCCAAAGCTACATCATGAGACAGATTTTAAAAACAGTTTTTTAAAAGTGTACATGTTCCTGTGTTCCCAGTGAGATGCTGAAGTCCCCAAGGGTCAGACATGTGCCATTGTCATATCTTACAGCTTCCAGACCAATTTAGTGCAGGGGTCCTCTAAGAGTGACCCAAGATAACAGGTACATATGGGCTTCCGGAAGTATATGTGCAGAGCCTGATGGTAATGTAGTTCTGAGAATAACATGCTACATGTCTGGAGAAATTGTGACCTCTTTGAGCCACAGCCCAGTTTCTAACAGATGGGTCAAACAACCTCATGGCCCCCAAATCCTGGGGCAGACCGAACCCAAGGTTAGTGGGGGTTAGGCTAGGGCTCGACCATACCCAGGCACTGTGGGGAGAAATTCACTTCCCACTCCATTAACCCTGCACTGGAGGACCCCACCGCTTCCAGTGGGTGGATGGGAGCAGAAGGGACACATGTCGTGTCCAAGCGAAACCTGGAGGAGCATCCTGTCTCCACCATCATTCTTTTTTTTTTTTTTTCTGTATGTGTATGAATGTACTGTCTGCATGCAAGTCTGTGCACCCGTGTAGGGCAATGCCTCGGAGGTCAGAAGAGGGTCTCGGATTCCCCTGGAACTGGAGTTCTCCTGGAATTGGAGTTTCAGACGGTTCTCAGCCGCCATGTGGGTGCTGGGGATCAAACCCAGGTCCTCTGTAAGAGTGGTCAGCGCTCTTAACCACTAGGCCATCTCTCCAGCCCTCCACCATCATTCTTACCTTTTCCTCTGCCCCCAGCCTGGACCCCAGAAAGAGGACATATGGAGCCACCGCGCGCCCCTGTAGACAGGAACCATGAGCTAAACCTCCGTGGTCATAAGCACTGGATTAGGAGTCGCTTTCTACTGCACTGCTGACTGATACAGAGTACAATGTTCATAGCTTTGAGGACACCCCAATGACCCAAGAGAAAAATTGGCTTGTGTGTGTTCTCAGATAAGCCGGTGCAGGGTCCAGGAATCCCATGCGAGGTGTCTCATGGGAAGATCCTGAAATGCAGGACCCCCCCCATCCCCTCTGTGGGCCCTCTAAGAAGGAGTCTTTTGTTTTTCTGGGTTTGGTTTGGTTTTCAGTGCTGGGGGTCAAACACGGGCTCTCACACATGCTGAGCAAATGCTGTACCACTGAGCTATATCTCCAGCCCAAAAGGGACATCGAATGTGTCAGTGTGTGTGTGTGTGTGTGTGTGTGTGTGTGTGTGTGTGTGTATACCCTTATGTTTGTGCAGAGGCTAGAAGTGTACATCAAGTGTCTTCCTTAGTCACTCTCCACCTGATTTTGGGGGGACAGTCTCTCATTGAACCTGGAACTTACCAGTTTGGCCAAACTGGCTGGCCAGCAAGCCTAGAGATCCTCTAGTGTCCACACTGAGTTACAGGCATAGGCTGCTGCAGCTGGCTTTATCTACACAGGTATTGGGGATCTGGATTGAAGCTCTCTTGCTTTATCGACTGAGCCGTCTCTCCAGTCCTCAAAAGGGGCATTTTGGCAAACTCTAAAGATGATGTATGGATGGTAGACAGACAACTCCTTGAGAAACCGTGGTCTAACAAGTCTAATCTTTTTGTTATCCAGATAAACATCCAGAGAGGCAAAGCAATTTGCCAAAAGGTAACACAGCAAGACACTAAACAAGAAACCAATCTTCATCCCTTCCCCCTGAAGCATACTCCTTTCCCTGAGACACAGGGAAGAGAGGAGAGGGGTCAGGGTCCGACTCGCAGTTTGAAACCTCAGTTCCAGAAAGACACCAGCTAAGGGTTCAAGCTGGTCGAGTGTCCACAAACACAGCCCACGCTACACTGGGCGTAGATGACTTCCTGCTTATGGGAAGAAGAGAGGGATGTAAAGAAGAGGGTTGGATTACAGAGCAGGAGGCTAAAGGAAAGAGAAAGAAAAATAAATAAATAAAAAATGAAGAGGGAAAAAATAGCCTCACAGCCCTGGCCAGCCCAAACCTCCCCGAAGGCTACAGGAGCTGCCCCAGACTCTTCGATTTTGATGTACAGTTTGAAACAAATCAATAGCAGTATAATAATACTCAGCACGCTGTGTAATTTTTATATCATTAGTTTTCATTTTCCGCTCCCCATGCATCAAAAAACTTACAACGGGCTCGTAAAGTTTATTTAGTATTCCATGAATTCCTAATCAGTTTCATTTCATAATGATTCAGGGGCCGCCCGCTGCCTAGGCTCCGTGTCAAAAAATCGATAAAACCAACACAGTTTTCCTGATGGTGGCTGCAAAAGGATCTATTGTCGGGGAATTATGATTTATGCCCCAGTCTGAACCATGGGCAGCAGCCTCCACCCGAGACTCGGGGCCGAGGTCCTCGCCAATAATGATTTATGCCCCTTCGGGTGGCCCCACCCTAGTGCCCTGCCGCCCCCCAGCTGGCCCCTGATCTAGTGGGGGAGGGAAAGAGAGAAATCACAGGGAAGTACGCTAGTCATCAAAGCATCCCTGCCTGGCCCAGCATCTGTCTCTATGTCCAACTACCCTCCAACTAACCCTGAGTAATGAACTAAGGTTTTTAGAGAGTACACACACACACACACACACACACCAGCTTGGCCCCAGAGAGCCACAGAGGGAACAGGACTGAGACAGGCTGGAGAGGGACAAGGGTGACCCTGGCTCCTATACAGCCTCAGGTCTGACCTTCTCCAGCTCCTGGATCTCCCTTCGCACCCCACTCTCCCCAGTTCTGCCCCAGAGGCTCCAGAGACGATGACTGAGGAAAGGGTCCATGGGCCATGCAGCCCCAAAGCAGGCTCTAGGAATTCCAAAGCAGGAATGGAAGGTTCACAGACTCCCAGGAGGGAACAGGAACATGCTCCTCCGGTGTCTCAGGCCCTTTCCCTGCTCTGCTGGGATTTCAGGACCCGCCACCCCCACCGGAGACTCCAGCCCCCTTCCTCCACTGGGTGTGATTAATAGGTCTAGCAGACATGTTAATGGCATGAGTATTAAGTCCAACAATTGGTTTAATTAACAGTAACTAAGCTAGCAGGGATAGAGAGATCTCAGGGCAGCTTTGCGGGGGAGCAGCTGCCCTGGGTGACACACAGACAATTGGGAGCAAACACATATGTGGCCCGCTGACCCCCTAGCATGGACTTTCTTAGCCCCAATGTGGTGTCTGGGCGAGGCTGGAGGCTTCATTGAGTTGGGTTGAGAGGGGCAAAGATTTGGGGGTTGGGACTCTGTCTTGAGTCACAGCTGATCCTCCAGCCTTTGGCTCCAGTAAAAAAAAAAAAAACCTTCCTCCTCATTTCTTCATTGGTTTTTCATTTATTCCTCAAGAACTGTCCAGGTGTCACCTATAGCCACACTCCTGTGTGCAGCTCGCTGAGAAGAGACTTGCAGCTGGCGTCACAGAGGGAGAGGGGCCAAAGCTGGGCTCCCACTCGGGATCTCCCAGTTGGTGGACACAGGTACCTGCCACTGAACCCTGGCCATCCCCTGACCCCAGGGTAGGAAGCAGAGTGTGGCACCTGCTCTCTCTCCATCTCCACTTCTCACTGCACAGGCACAGTGGAAAGGAAAGGGCCCAGGCTTTGGTGCCAGACCTGGATTCCTGTCCTGGTTTCTTCCACTCACAGCAGAGCAACATCACTAACCTTCCTGAGCCCAACTTTCTTCCCACGTAACACTGCTTTCTGTCTCATAGATGGCGATAAGTCAAAAGGGCAGCTTCCAACAACAGCCCCCAAGAGACTCGGGACAAACACTTCCAGCCCTGCGCAGTTCCCTGTGGCCTTGCAAAGCTCACGTCTCCCCTAGAGTCATCTATGCAGTGTTCAGAGTAAAGGGGCCCTGGGTCTGTCCCCTCCTCATAGGATTATCAGGAAACAAAACCCCACCCATGTCTGGCCTCCAAGGCAGGGGCTAAACCACTGATAATGGTGTTGGGGTTGAAGGAAATGAGCCAGCCCCACAGCTGTGAATCTGAGTCAAAGCCCTGTGGGGGCCCAGCTTCCCACTGTATGACATGGAGGCCGATTCCCTCCGTGGCTTGGCAGTTTACTACCTGGGAACCAGCTTCCAGGAACCTGCAGCCTGACTCAGCGCTGGCTGGCGGCAGAAGTAGCAGAGCTTGGATGAGGACTGGAAACCCTAGATGGGGACGAAGGGTGGCCCTGAGCTGGAGAAGCCCTGCCTGCTCCCCAGAAAGGACTCAGGAGAGGAAAAGCCCCACTCCGGCAGGCACTTCAAAGATAATCTTTTCCTTTCTACACCTGTCCCCTCCTGCGAGGCCCCTGCTCGCTCGCTCGCTCGCTCGCTCACTCTCCTTCCTCTGCCTCTGCCTCCAATCCCTGTCTTCTCCACCAACTGCCCTTGCCTCCTCTCCTTCTGTGCATCCCTCACTGGGGACAATAAACCTGTCATCCTGTGAGGAGGAGGGGTTCTGCCTCCTTCCATGCTAACAGCCCTGAGATTTCAAAGGAACAACCTCTGTCCCCTGCTTTCCTTTCCACCGCCAGGCACCCCCCCCCCAGCTGTTCCATCATCCCAGGCTGCGTGACAGTCCCCCTGGGAAGGTAACAAACTGGAACCAAGAGCTGCCCGGTGGCAGACCCAGGCCAAGAGCTAAGTATCCACCTTCCAACTCTTTGGGGTGACTGTCAGCTGGGCTACCCCAGGCTCCTGAGGGCTGGGAAGTCCGGGACCCTCATAGACCCTGGGCTCCTCCACCCCTAGCCAGCTCTACCTGTCAGCTCTGCTGTCTCCAGTCAGTCCACTCCCTTTCTCCATCTTTGGATTCACATCTTATATGCCAAAGATCCAGGGCCAGCCCAGCCCAGCGGCAGTCCTGGGACTCTGTCCCAGTTGCTCTGACCCCTTGATGGTAGGGTCTAGCTCAGGGGCCTGAGGATCAGTTGTTTGGGCCATGAAATGGGCCTGTTATAGTTAGTTTTAATTGTCAATTTGACACACCATTACCTGGGAAAAGACTTTTTTTTTTTTTTTTGGTCTTTTAGAGTCAGGGTCTCCCTGTAGCCCCATCTGTCCTGGAACTCTGTAGACCAGGCTGGCCTTGAACTCACAAAGATCCACCTGCCTCTGCCTCCCAAGTGCTAGGATTAAAGGCATGCACCACCACACCCAGAAAAGACTTTCAATGAGGGCCTGTCTAGGTCCGATTGGCCTGCAGCCGTGTCTATGGGGCAGTGCTTTGATTAACTGATGTAGAAAGAACCAGCCCAGCCAAAAATGAGTGGTACCCTGGGCTTGGGTCCTGGGCTACAAAGAGTAGAGAAAAGCCAGATGAGTACTAGGCTTGCATGCATTTGTTCTCTTCTTGCTTTTGAATATGATGTGACTAGCTGCCTCACTACGTCCTGCCTTGACATCCGTACAATGCTGGACAGCAACCTGGAATTGTGAACCACACAAACCCTTTTTGCATGTGAGTCAGGGTTATCCCTGTAGCCCCAGCTGGCCTGGAACTTGCTATGTAGAACAAGCTGACATTTATCTCACAGAGATCCTCCTACCTCTGCCTTCCAAGTGCCAGGATTAAAATTCCAGTGTACCACTGGGGCTAGAGAGATAGCCTAGTGGTTAAGAGCACTGACTGCTCTTGCAGAGGACCTGGGTTCGATCCCCAGCACCTACATGGTGGCTAAGAACCATCTGTAACTCCAATTCCAGAACTCCAGTTCCAGGGGAATCCGAGACCCTCTTCTGACCTCTGCGGCACTGCATGACATGGGTACACAAACCTACATGCAGATAGTACATTCATACACATACAAAAATAAATAAAATTAAAATTTTAAAAATTTAAAAAAGAAGTGTGTACCACCACATCTGGCCCCTAAGTTACTTTCTGTCAGGGTATTTTATCATAGCCATGGAAAAGAAACTAGGACAAGATCCAATGGGTTTCATAGTCACAAAGACCAGAGTAGGCCAGGTGTAGTGATTCACCCCTATAATCTCAGCATGAGCTACATCTTGAGACCCTGCCTCAAAAACAAAACAAAACAAAAGCATGGTAGGACAATGGGCTGTGGGTGCTGGGACCCCTAATTAAGGAATCTACATAGACCTGGTCCCCAGGACTTTATACCCAAGCAAGGACCCTCCAACTGAGTTGTCAGAAATCAGAGACTCATTCAGGAGACATAGAGAGAGGTTCATAAAGAAAACTGGAAAATGAGCCCCCAAGATATGTCTGTCTCCTGGGACAAGAGGAACACAACACATGAGAGGAGGCTAGGTCTGGGACTGTCCCGATGGACAAGGTACTAGACTCTGTGAGTCTCAGATGATCAGCTGTAGAGAAAACTGGCAACTGTGAAGCCCTGTGGGTTCCATCAGAAGCAAAGGGATGAAGGGACGAAGGGACAAAGGGACGAAGGGACAAAGAGAAAGGGATGAAGGAATGAAGGGACGAAGGGACGAAGGGACGAAGAGAAAGGGACGAAGGGATGAAGGGACAAGGGGATGAAGGGACGAGGGGGTGAAGGGACGATGGGACGAAGGGATGAAGGGATGAAGGGACGAAGGGATGAAGGGGTGAAGGGACGAAGGGACAAAGAGAAAGGGATGGCTGGGCATGGTGGCGCACGCCTTTAATCCTAGCACTTGGGAGGCAGAGGCAGGCGTATCGTTATGAGTTCAAGGCCAGCCTGGTCTACAGAGTGAGTTCCAGGACAGCTGGGGCTATAGGAAGACCCTGTCTCGAAAAGACCAAAAAAAAAAGAGAGAGAGAGAGAGAAAGGGATGAAGGGGTGAAGGGATGAAGGGACGAAGAGGTGAAGGACAAAGAGGTGAAGGGACAAAGGGATGAAGGGGTGAAGGGACGAAGGGGTGAAGGGATGGAGGGGTGAAGGCTGGAGCCTTAGATCATCTTCCTTGTCACCTTCAGCAAGTGACCTAACCACTCTCAGCTTCGTTGTGCTTGTCTGGGAAGTGGGGATGACTGTCACTGCTCTCACAGGGTGGCATTGCAGGTCCCAGGTAACCATGTGCTCTTTAGAACATGGAGCTGGCATCTAACAAGTGCTTGGTGTTAAGTTCTGCAACTTGGGCAAAGCATCTGGCCCAGAGAGGGGCTCAGTACATGTTTCTGAAGTTCCTTTTTCCTTCCTTCCTTCCTTCCCACTCCCAGGGGTTGAACCTACGACCTCTTGCATGCCAATCAAGCACTCTGCCACTGAACTACACCACCAAGTGGTCTCAGCTCCTTTTCTAAATGTTTATTTATTTTTATGTGTATGTGTGTGTGCCTCCATGAGTTTACGTGCACCACATGTGCGCAGCGGAAGCCAGAGAACATCGGATCTCCTGGAACTTGAGTTAGAGATCGCTGTGAGCTGCCTGATGTGGGTGCTAGGAACTGAACTTGGATTCTCTGCAAGAGCAGTAAGCCCTCTTAGCCATCTCTTCAGCTTCCTCTGTTTTAAGATTTATTTTATTTTTAATTCTCTCTCTCTCTCTCTCTCTCTCTCTCTCTTTCTCTCTCTCGCTTTCTCTGTGGGGGGGCATATACACATAAGTGCAGATACCCACAGAGCCCAGAGACATCAGATGTCCTGAAGCTGGTGTTACAGATGGTTGTGAGCCTATACATAGGTCTTGTAAACCCAACTCAGGTCCTGTCTGAAAGTAGTACATACTTTTAGCCAGGTGTGGTGGTCCGCGCCTTTAATCCTAGCGCTTGGGAGGCAGAGGCAGGCGGATCTCTGTGAGTTCAAGGCCAGCCTGGTCTACATAGTGAGTTCCAGGCCAGCTGAGAGTAAAGGGAGACCCTGTCTCAAAAAAGAAAGAAAGAAAGAAGAAAGGAAGAAAGAAAGAAAGAAAGAAAGAAAGAAAGAAAGAAAGAAAGAAAGAAAGAAAGAAAGAAAGAAAGAAAACTCTAATCAGTGAGCCAGCTCCCCTACACCCTCTTTCTTATGGGGTGGGAATAAGAATTACTACAGGCAGGCCCATCTAAATAGGGTGAGGGGTAGCCTGCTTAGGCCCCCAAAATCTACAACACATTTGCAGCCTCAGATCAGCCCTTCATCCCAGAGAATAGCAGAGACTTAGGTCTTCATCTCACAATTAAGGAAACAGAAACCTAGAGAGATTCGGTAGATTCTTTTCAAAGTCTCCCAGAGAAGAGGCAGGATAAGACAGGAGGCCAGCCTCAAGAAGCCTGCCGCTCCCTCTGCCTTCTCGGACAGTTGTGATAGTCATCGCCTTGGCCTGGAGGAGGCTCGGGGCCAGGGGCTTGGCTACATGCTAGAGCACATCTCTGTTATTCCAGGTTCCCCTTGCCCCTGTTTTGCAGATCGGGAAACTGAGGCTCAGAGAGTTCAGTGGCCTGTGCAAAGTCATTCTGCTCACACATGTTGGAAGTTAGAATATGATTTCTGGAATCTGGAGCCTATAAACTTGGCCTCTAATAACACTTGTAGAATCCAGTTCCCAAGGGACCACTCTATCCCTCCCCACACACTCAGGCAGCTGGCCTGCAGGAGCCTGAGCTCTGGACCAGCCCTGAGTGTCCTGGGAAAGCGGCCACTACAGGCTCCCTGCACCCTCCCACCTGGACACGCAGCTGCAGCCCCCAGGCTCCATCTGCCACACCTCTCACGTCCATCATTGTTTCTACCCAGCTGCCCCAACCTTGCAGCCTCTGAGAGCCAGAAATGAAGTCAATTGCCCCCCTGGAGCAGGTGGAGCCCACCTGGAACTTCCCCCATCCTGGAGAGAAGCTCGGGCCTACTCCACATTCCTCCGCCCCACAATACTGAGCAAGGAAACTGCTTAACCTTTCTGAGTTGACAGTGGAACCAAACCATCCTGACTGCCACGAGGCCTAACTAACATAACAGGCTACAAGATTCAAGCCACTGCTCCTGGGGCGACACAGTAAGCCCCCAACCTCTTCTTCCTTCTAGGGTTTAAAATGGTGAGTTCCAGGACAGCTGGGGCTACAGGGAGACCCTGTCTCAAAAAAGACCAAAAAAAAAAAAAAAAAGTCTTATCCTATCCACTAAAAGGTCCTTCAGCCAGACTGCCCAAATACACCAACTCCTCCATACGTCCTCCATGGTCCCCACCCAGGACCACTTCTTTCTGCTTCTCAAATTCCTGCAGACCCCAGGGGATCACTGAGGGTAAAGTTGGTTCAGATAGAGTAGAAAGGTATGGTGGTTTGCTAGGCTATATCTGAGGGTCCCAGGCTACCCAAGCAATCTGCCAGGCTCTATGGTATAGAGGCATACACTGTGTCAGATGTTGAGGGTGTGTTTAGTTCGCTTTCTATTGCTGTTATAAAACACTGGGCTCAGCCTGCTTTCTTTTTTTTTAATTTTTTTATTTATTTATTTTATGTGTATGAATGTACTGTCTGCATGTAGGTTTGTGCACTCGTGTTGTGCAATGCCACGGAGATCAGAAGAGGGTGTCGGATTCCCCTGGAACTGGAGTTCTCCTGGAATTGGAGTTACAGACAGTTCTCAGCCGCCATGTGGGTGCTGGGGATCGAACCCGGGTCCTCTGCAAGAGCAGTCAGTGCTCTTAACCGCTAGGCCATCTCTCCAGCCCCTCAGCCTGCTTTCTTATACAACCCAGGACCACCTACCCAGAGGTAGCACCACCCACAGTGGGCTGGGCCCTCACACATCACTCAGCAATCAAGAAAATACCTCACGGACATGCATACAGACCAATTCCATAGAAGAAATTCCCCAGGTGGGATTCCCTCTTCCCAGGTGTGTCAACGTGACCACTGAGCTATCCAGCACAGGTTGGCCGGTCATTTCCTCTCCACTTTGTAGATGACAAAACTGAGAACCTGCAAGGGTGAGAACTCAGCCAAGTAACATGCTAGGAGGGGTCTAGACCCAGCTGGAACCCCCAGCCTGTCCCAGCCATTTTTTTTTATAACAATGGGAAAGGTAACTGAGACACTGTGCCCTGACACAAGACCCTGGAGTGCAGACATAAGAGCTCCTGACACTCGGCCTCCATGGTCAGGACGTGTGGTTCCACCCTTGGGACACTCATGCACTACATGGCCATATAACCAATCAATACCCTCCAAGTTTAACTTTTTAAAATAGCAATTATTAGGATAGGTGTGGTGGTGTACACCTTTACTCCCAACACTCAGGAGGCAGAGGCAGGAGGATCTCTGTGAGTTCAAGGCCAGGCTGGTCTACACAGTGAGTTTCAGGACGGTTGGGGCTACAGAGAGACCCTGTCTCTAAAAGACAAAAAAAAAATGTAGTTGATTATCTTTGAAGTCTTTGAAGTCACCAGTCCAGTAAAAGGTTGGCAGGGAGATGTGACTCATGAGCTCACTGGGAGACGTGACTCAGGCAGGAAGATCTGCTTCTTGGGCTGGCCTCTCCCAAGGCCTCACCACATGGCTTCAGCACCTCACCACATGGCTTCCAGAGCACCCAATAGGGAGTGGAGAGATGGCTCAGCAGTTAAGAGCACTTGCTACTCTTGCATAAGACCTGGGTTCGATTCCCAGCACCTACATACTTAAAGACATAAAATAAAAATAATTTTCAGGGCTGGAGAGATGGCCTAATGGTTAAGAGTGCTAACTGCTCTTGCAGAGGACCCAGGTTCGATCCCCAGCACCCACATGGCAGCTGAGAACCATCTTTAACTCCAGTTCCAGGGGAATCCGACGCCTTCTTCTGACCTCCACGGCATTGCAGGACATGGGTACACCAACCTACATGCAGACAGTACCTCATACACATAAAAAATAATAAATAAATAAAATAAAATAAAAATAAATAAAAATAAAAATAATTTTAAAAGACCTAAACAGTAGAAAGGGAACCCCAATGTTCTGAGGCCTGGTCTCCCAATCACATATTGTTACTTCTGCTTGCTCATCTGTTAGATGGAACTCACATTCTATGGACCAAGAATTAGACTGTCTGCAGAAGGAGGAAGAATCAAAGCACCCATAGATATATTTTCGAGCCATCACAGTGTGACTCCTGTATGCAGCCAGGGCTTAGACCTACTGCTGTGAACAGAGGTTTAGGGGTGTGACTTCAGGGCAACACAGCCCCCAGGATCACTCCCTCAGGGAAGACCAGCTGCACAGCCTCACCCTAGCTTGGCTACCAGCTTCCTTCTCTGGACATTTCTCTCCCTTTCACTGGAAGGCTCTTCAGAGACCTCTGCCTAATCTCTCAGGCCTGGCCTCAGCCCAGTGCTACACCAGCTGCTCCCACGTTGGGTTTCTGGACTGTGCTCAGGTGTGGGTTTCTGTGAGTTCTTGGGTGCCCACTTGCAGGCCAGCCCCAACCCTCTCCTTCTACTCTTCCTTCCACTCTTTCCCTTTCTCTCCTACTTTTCTTGCCTTCGGCTCCTCTGTCTCTCTAGTCTCTCACCCTACTTACTCTGTGGTCTCTATCAGGCCACATGGCTTTAACAGGAACAGAAATGGGGGGGCTGGAGAGATGGCTCAGCAGTTAAGAGAACTAACTGCTCTTGTGGAAGATTCAGGTTCGATTCCCAGCGCCCACATGGCGGCTGAGAACCATCTTTAACTCCAGTTCTAGGGGAATCAGACACCCTCTTCTGACCTCCATGGCACTGCACAACATGGGTGCACACACCTACATGCAGACAGTACATTCATACACATATGAAAATAAATAAAAAATTTTTAATTGAAATAATAATAATAATAATAATAATAAATAGCCAGGCGTGGGCACACGCCTTTGATCCCAGCACTTGGGAGGCAGAGGCAGGCAGATTTCTGTGAGTTCAAAGCCAGCCTGGTCTACATAACAAGCTCCAGGCCAGCTGGGACTAAAGGGAGACCCTGTCTCAAAAAGACCAATAATAATAATAATAATAATAATAATAATAATGGCTGGAGCTAGAGGACATCATGCTGAGTGAAGTAACACAGTCCCAGAAAAACAAACGACGAATGGTATCCCTCATCTGTGGATGCTAGTGCCAATTACCCAGTTGATCCTCCAAACCTTCAGTGCCAGATGGGGACTGCTGAGACATCCAACTTGTGGACCTAGCTACTGCTGGGGGTTTTGGCTTCTTCACAGTATAGACTGCCATTGTTGGACTACCCAGGCTGTATCATGGAGACCAGTACAGGAAGATCAAGACAGGATGTGGTGCTTACTGGACCTCATTTGATGACCATAGGAAGGGAAAACCCCAGTGTGGAACACAAGGGCAGAACTGATGGTGGTTTGGGCTTGCCAAGGAGAAGCCTTCAAACATGACATCTTTCGGCCTAATTAAAAAAATATTTAAAAGAATCATAAGCTGAAGAGGCTAAAACCTATGAGATATGTGCCATGCACATGCACATATTTTGGAGTGATGCATATTGGAAGGAATAACAAAACATCAGAAAAGACGTCAAAGAACTGACCGAAACGGTGAACTTCTCCTCGAAATAATAATAAATAAATAAAATATTTTTAAAAATAAGCTCAGAAATAGCCCAGAGAGGCAGTGTGCGGACCAGAACGTCCCTGCCTGCCAATCCCCGGCAGTGTTCTCTACTCCCAGCCAGCCCTCTAAGCCACTCTGGGTCTCAGACAGGGACACGTTCCTTCCTGTACCACCTGCCTGTATCCAGGCCCTTTCCCAACTTCTTAGCTGCTTCTCCACTGAACAGCCTGACCCAACTCCCCTTCCTCTTCACATTCTTTCTTTACCTCTGCAGCTTTCTGTCTCCACCCCCCACTTTCCCTTGGCGAGCAGAGGGCCCCGGGCACAGCTCTGAGGGCTGTGGAAGAAGACCACACCTGTACCTCACAAGGAGAGCGTCTCTGCCCTGTAATGAGGAGGATGGAGAACTCTTCTCAAGAATTAATGAGACCACCAAGAACAAAGAGGAGACCGGCAGGGGCCAGAGAGGCGGAGCCTGCGTTAAGCCGTCCCCACAGAACTGCACTTGGCAATAATAGAGTGAGGAAAAATGGAGTCAAGATCCCTGTGGTAAAAACTATTAGAGGAGGCGAATTATAAAACTATTAACCAGAATGTAACTCCCAATTAAAAGATGATTTAACACTGGAACCTGATGGATGAATTTTGATTAAATGGAGAACTATTAGGAGCCCAGGGATGAGGCTGGCCTGCCAGCTCTAAAAGTTAAAAGGCAGTTTGATATAAAAATTTATAAATTAAGGTTAATTACTTTAAATAACATGGCTGGGAGCAACGAAAGGAAATTTGTCAGAATCTCCAGAGTTTGGGACAAGATGGATACAGATGTCCTGACTAGCCCAGGGGAACCTGGAGGTCAGGGCAAAGGTGGTTTAGGCCAGAGAGAGGGCAGACTGTCCACACTCCTACCAGAGATCACCACGCAGTGAGGGGCCAGCTGAGGTGCAGGGCGTCTGGATTCCTCCACAGACTCACCGGTGGGAGTCCCATTCTGTGACTCGAAACTTCCTGAGCACTTGGCAGGGCCGGAAGACAAACTATATCACACACATGGCCCTGCCAAAGAGGAGTCACCAGCACATGCACAGCTGCTCGAGGCTCCAGCAGACCTGACAATGCCTGGCAGACATGAATGGAGGAATGCCCCTCCGCTTCCAGCTCCAGCTCCAACACGTCTTCAGGGCTTTGCTCTGGGCCTCAGCTCAGACTCTGTGCCATGGAGATAATCACCCCTCCTGCGGGACCATTGCCCCCAGGAGCACAGACATCCCCTGCCCACCATCTCATTGAAGAAAATGTGCTCATCTCTCTGGTCTTCAACAAGTGTCGCTACAGAAAACACTTTGCAGGTAGGTGTACAGTAAAAATGCCTGACTCAGGGCTCGGGGTAGCTCATTTGTAGGACACTCTATGCTCTGCATGAAGCGCTGGGTTTCATGCACAGCACCACGTAACCTAGGCATGATGGCTTATGCACTGGGGATGCAGAGACAGGTTTGACCAGGAATTCAAAGTTAGTATTCAAGGCCAGACTTGGATATAAGAAACCTTGTCTTGGGGCTGGGGAGATAGCCTGGCGGTTGGGAGCGCCAACTGCTCTTGCAGAGGACCCGGGTTCGATCCCCAGCACCCACGTGGCCACTGAGAACCGTCTTTAACTCCAGTTCCAGGGGAATCCGACGTCCTCTTCTGACCTCCACGGCATTGCACGACACGGGTGCACAAACCTGCATGCAGACAATACATTCATACACATACAAAATAAGTAAAAAATATTTAAAAAAAATATTTAAAAACATATTCTTTTAATCCTGATAATCCTGACTCAATCTTTACCCCCTTTCTTTAGAGATGTGTGTGTGTGTGTGTGTGTGTGTGTGTGTGTGTGTGTGTGTAGGAAGGTAGGTGCCTTCAGAGGCCAAAACAGGGCAGGACTTCAGACTTATGGAGCTGGAGTTACAGGCAGCTGTAAACTATTGGATATGGGTCCTGAGAACTGAACTCCAATCCTCTGGAAGATTAACAAGTGCTCTTAACCACTGAGCCATCTCTCCAGCCTCCCTAGCACATTTCACAAATAAGGAAACCGAGGCACAGTCACAAACCCCAGGCAGTTGCCAGCTGAGATGACCCCAACTCTTGCTACCTTACAAAGCACAATTTTAAAGACTTTTCCTAGGGCTAGAGAAATGGCTAAGTGGTTAAGAGTACGGGTTGCTCTTGCAGAGGACGAGGGTTCAAATCCCAGCACTCACACAGCAGCTAACAACTGTATTATCTGTAACTCTGGTTCCAGGTAATCTGACACCCTCTTCTAGCCTCCGTGGGCATTGCATGACACGGGTGCACTTACATACATGCAGGCATACCACTCATACACAATAAATAAATAAATAAATAAGAATTTTCCATTCACTCCTGCAGTAGGAAAAAAAAAAAAAAGGAGACATAAATAGGATAGAGAAAGGAGGAAGGAGGTAATGGGGGGGAAGAGGAAAGAGAAACAGAAAAGAGGAAAGGAAGGAAAGGAAAGGAAAGGAAAGGAAAGGAAAGGAAAGGAAAGGAAAGGAAAGAAAGAAAAAGAAAGAGGGGGCTGGAGAGATGGCCTAGCGGTTAAGAGCGCTGACCGCTCTTACAGAGGACCCGGGTTCGATCCCCAGCACCCACATGGTGGCTGAGAACCGTCTGAAACTCCAAATCCAGGAGAACTCCAGTTCCAGGGGAATCCGACACCCTCTTCTGACCTCCGCGGCATTGCACGACACGGGTGCACAGACTTGCATGCAGACAGTACATTCATACACATAAATAAAAAAAAATTAAAATAAAATTAAAAAAAGAAAGAAAGAAAGAAAGGCTGTGGTTTTTTTTTAAGCAAGTCTCGCCAGGCATGGTGGCACAAGCCTTTAATCCCAGCACTCAGGAGGCAGAGGCAGGTAGATCTCTGTAAGTTCAAGGCCAGCCTGTTCTAAGAGTGAGTTCCAGGACAGCTGGAACCTGTCTCAACAAGATAAAAAAAAGTCTCAATGAGTTGGAAGTCATAGGCGTGTTTAACTCTGAAGGGACAGCAGGGACTCAGGAGGGCCTTCTAGGTGGCTGGAAAAGTCTTCTTTCTGATACTGGTATTAAACAACATGGATGATTTCATTCTGGGAAAATTTATGACTCTGTATACATTCATTTTTGTTACTTTGGTAAAAATTAGATTATAATAAAGAGCTTTCAAATCATTATAATGGCTAACTTTTATGACATCTAAACTATAGTTCAGTAGACTGCTTTTAAAACGGGAATACAGTGACAGCCTACCCTTCCTTCCCCCTGCAGAGTATGTGCCATGCACTAGGTGTGATCAGTCAAAGAGGTGGACTAGTTGGGTGACTGTCCCAGGATGCTGCCACAAGAGGTTCACAGAAGGCTCTCTGCAGGGGTTAGCACTGCGGGAGAGGGTAAAGGAAATGTATGGCCTGAGTATGCCCCCCCCACCCCCGCTTCAAGGGTTGTGTGCAGTACAACGGGAAGGTGTGCCCAGCAAAGGCCTGGGAAAGCAGAGCAGCTCTAGGCACAATGGACTGCATAGGCTGGAGCTGTCGAAGCTCCAGAAAGAAATTACAACACATACCAGAGAAAACGAGAAGGGAAATTCCCCCAAAATGTCCCTTGTTAGTCAGCTACAACAAATAGCCCAGAGAATTGACTCATAAAGAGACTCTGTGATTGGCTAGTCCCATTGCTTTGGGTAAGGTAATTCATTATGGCAGAAGCATGTAGTAAAGGGAAATGAAATGGTTCCTCTTATGGCAAGCCAGGGAGGCAAAAGAGGAGACAGGAGAGAGCCAGGGTCCCACATTGCCCTTCAGAGACATACCACTAATGACCTAAAGATGTCCCCCAGGCCACACCTCTTAAATATTTAAGCACCTCCCGGGGACACCTCTGTGGAGACCTGGTTGGAGCACAGGAGCCTTTGGGGACCTTCCAGATCCAAACTATAGCATCCACAATTAATAAGAACAGGAAAACAGACTTGCCATGGAAGCAAAGCCTGATGAGGTGGTGACCCCACTTACAGTGTCACTGTACTACGCTGCCTTCACTTATGCTCTGGGGAAAACGGCAGCATGAAGTCACAAAGTGAGTTCCAAGGAGCCTTTCTCCCCCAAGATTCTTAACAAACTTCTCCACAGTAAAGAGGTAGCTAACACTAACTCTACTCTTCCCTTGCAACTACCCAACTCGCACTCCTGTGATAAAGGCCCTGAGAAGTCTTGCAGCAAGAAATCAGCTTAGCTGCATTGAAAATAGCCTTCCTGGAGCTGGTGAGATGGCTCAGCAGGAAAAGGTACTCACTGCTAAGCCTGATAACCTAAGTTTAATCCCCAGAACCCATATGGTGGAAGGAAAGAACAGACTTCTTCCTCAGGTTGATCACACATACACACACACACACACACACACACACACAAATAAATAATAAATGAATACATGAAAAATAAAATAGCCTTCCCTAAACAAACTGATTACAGAAACCTTTTGCCCACTTCTTTTTTAAAAACTTTATTATTAAAAAAAAACTTTATAGCCGGGCATGGTGGCGCACGCCTTTAATCCTAGCACTTGGGAGGCAGAGGCAGGCAGATCTTTGTGGGTTCAAGGCCAGCCTGGTCTACAGAGTGAATTCCAGGACAGCTGGGGCTACAGGAAGACCCTGTCTCGAAAAGACAAAAAAATAAAATAAAATAAAATAAAATAAATTAAAAAAAACTTTATTATTTCTGGGCATGGTGGTGTACTCCTTTAATCCCAGCACTCTGGAGGCAGAGGCAGGAAGATCTCTGTGAGTTCAAGGCCAGCCTGGTCTATAGAGTGAGCTCCAAGCTAGCTGGGACTAAAGCTGTCTCAAAAATACAAAAAAAAACCCTATTATTATTATTAGTGTGTGTGAGAGAGAGGTGCATGGGGGGGTACATGTGGAGTCAGAGGACAACTTTGTGGAGTTAGTTCTTTTCACCATTTAGATAGGTTTAGGGGAGCAAGCTCAGGTTGCTAGGCTTGTGTGGCAAGGATTTTACCTGCTTCGCCATCTTGGCAGAATTCCCATGGAACATTTCTTAACATTCTAGGAACTGAGGATCTGTGGATCCCACTAGGAGAAATGAGAGGGCGTGGTGTGAGCATGAACTAACTCCACGATGGGAGGCTGGGCTCCACCGTAGCCTGTCTCACAGAGGCCTCACAGCTCCATGTCTCGGCCCCCCCACCTATCAGGCGATGGGCATCATGAGCATTCATAAACCTGCAGTGAGACTTGGGTTAAACGTGGCCATGAAGGGCCAGATGTGATGGCACACGCCTTTAATCTTGGCACTTGGGAGGCAGAGGCAGGCCGATCTCTGGGAGTTCCAGGCCAGCCTGGTCTACAGAGTGAGTTCCAGGCCAGCTGGGGCTACAGGAGACCCTGTCTCGAAAAAGACCAAAAAAAAAAAAAAACGTGCCATGAAGGTGCTCAATGAGAGCTTCTCTTTTTTCACAGATGAACTCCTGTACAGTCTGGAGAATGATCTATGATAGCTATACTTTGGGTGAGTTTATTAGCATATAGCAAGCAAAAGTAAAAGAATATAAATAAGTCACAGATAGAGGAAGAAGAAGATGGATATCAAAACAATATCAAATCGGAATTTTCAACATACAGCAGAGACGGGAGTAGCCTAAGAGAGCTTACCAGCATCCAGAAGAAATCAACTGGGAAAGGCTGGAGTTCCTGGTTGAGCTTTCTCTCCACAGATGAGCTTCCCACGGCTCAACTTCTGGCTTCCTGATCCTGCTGCAAGCATTTTTATATCATGAATAAACAATAGAAATCTCTGTTGGAAATGCTTTACCTTCCAGCTGTTCTCAAGGACACAATGTTTTTATTCTCGGGCTGTTTTGCTGTTCTTTCTTGTTACAGAGTGAGGGGACAGCCATTTGCAGACGGCTCTTGGAGGACACTTTGAGATAAGCATGTTTGGGTCTGAAATGGGGTAGAGGGGAGGGGGTGGAGGCAGCCTGCTTCCAGAGCCAGCTTCTTAGCTCAAACAGCGCATGACGATTTACTAACAGAATGTATATTACAATTCCTTTATCCAAACTGCAGGAACCAGGACTGGCATTCAAACCTGGACTTTCTGTTTGGTGAGGAGAAGGGGATCTCCGCCTAGTGTTGGCTGTGGGGTAGGTAGGTGTCCTTCACAGAGATGTTCCCTCCGGAGATTCGGGATTAGCTCCTAGGATAGATATATCACAGCTGAAGCCCTGAGCCATTTAGGACTGAGGTATGACTCTATCACATCCGAGCTCTGTGATGGAAGGAAAGTCACTTAACTGTTCTGGTTTGCACACCTGTAATGTCCATGGATGAAAACAGCGCCCTCTATGCGAAGCTGTGAGGCAGAAAAGTAATGCAGGAAAAAGTGCCCAGAACAGAGGGTGCTGCACAGTAAACCCTCGAGAGTGCGAGCTGTCGCTTTGCTCTGGTTTGTTTGGGGGGTATTTTTATTTTTTTGTTTTTTGTTTTTTATTAATTTTTTATTTATTTCTGTATGTGTATGAATGTACTGTCTGCATATAGGTCTGTGCACCCGTGTCATGCAATGCCGCGGAGGTCAGAAGAGGGTGTCGGATTCCCCTGCTGGAGTTCTCCTGGAATTGGAGTTTCAGACGGTTCTTGGCTGCCATGTGGGTGCTGGGGAGCGAACCCGGTTCCTCTGTAAGAGTGGTCGGCGCTCTTAACCGCTAGGCCATCTCTCCAGCCCTGTTTTTTGTTTTTAAGAGAGGATCTCATGTAGTCCAGGCTGGCCTTAAACTTGCTATGTAGCATATGACCTTGAACTTCTGATCTTCCAGTGTCTACCTCCTGAATCCTGGGATTACCAAAACCAGTTTTATGCAGTGCCTGGGACTGAACCCAGGTCTTCCTGCAGGCTAAGAGAGTACTCTACCAACAGAGCCACATTCCCAGCCTATTGATTTTATACCATTTCATGGATTCTTAAACAAATGATGGGGATTCTTTCACAGATGCTGCTGAAATGCAAGGTTGACAGCTCTGTCTCCCGACTCTGACCTTACACACACACACACACACACACACACACACACACACACACACACTGCAGCCCTTCCTGAACTCCTTCACACCCAAGACAGGCTAAGCCTGTGAAAGGCCATCCTCACAGGGCTCATCTTACCACATGATTGCCAAGCCTATCCTCATTTCCAGCTCGCATTTGAACAGTGGACTTGACCCCTCAGATCAACACATGATGCCTTCTGAGCAAAACTGGCACTCATGCACATACTTTACTAATGGAGAAACTGAGACACACAGTTAAGGGGCCGAACAACTCAACCAGATGGAGTTTGGAACCCAGAATTTTTTACTTCTTTACCTAGTATGTTTCTCCTGTATTATGCCACGCCAACCCTGACCTCTCAGCACCAAAGTAGAGGTGTCCATCATTGTTAGCTTGTCCCTTAGCAATGGTCCACCCACGCTGCTTCATAACGCTCAGAAAGAGCAACCCATGTGGTGGACACGGTCATTGGTCACAGGCTTCATCCAAGTGCCCCGGGCTGCCCCCTCCTGTCTCTTAGCACCACCCCAAATCCTCCCACCCAAGCTTTAGCAGGGGGTGGGAAATCTTGGGCTAGATTCTAATGCCTATAAAGGCCTTGTCCTAGGCCACTTCTGACCCCAGGGATAGAGCTGAGCTGTCACACTCCTCATCATCCGGCCTTATGAGCCCTTCCATCTCCTAAACAAGGAACAGCCATGGTCGCCCCATCCAGAGAGACAGCTGTAGATCAGAGGGCCAGAGCGAAAGGTGAAGTCAGAGTCCGAGCTGCCTTCCCTCCCTTTCTCCTCTCTCCCCTCAGGTTCCTGGGTTCTCACGTTCTCTCTCTTTCTTTCAAATATTGATTTTTTAATCCATTAATTTTTATGTGCATTAATGTTTTGTCTGCATATATGTAAGTAATGTCTGCTTGGCCAGAAGAGGGTGTCAGATCCCCTGGACCCGGAGTTACAGATGGTTGTTAACTGCCATGTGGATGCTAGGAACCAAACCCAGGTCCTCTGTAAGAACAGCAAGCACTCTTAACTGATGAGCCATCTCTCCAGCACCATTTTTTTTTTTGACAGAGTCAAATGTAACCCAACTAGCTTATCACCAGCTGCTGGGGATTGTACCCAGAGCCTCATGTATGCTAGGCAAAAACTCTATCAACCAAGCTATATCCATAGTTCTTATTCCTGTGTTCCTTAAAGCTTAGTTTTTACCAGTCACACAAGCTTATCCCATAAGGCTAGGGATATAACCTAATGGTAGAGTGCTTGCCTAGCATGAACAAGGCCCTGGGTTTAATCCCCAATACTACAAATAGGGGGTTAAGGGAAAGTATCTCCTGGCCAGGACTGGCATTCCTTAAGTGGAGCATAACCCTGTGACTCTGAGTCACCCTGTGGCTGTCTCCACATGGCGCTCTTCAGGAAAAGAACAAACATCAGGAGGCAGTTCTAGATCTGCCCGTCACCGGCATCCCTATGACAATACGGTCAGATCTGCCCGTCACCGGCATCCCTATGACAATACAGTCAAACTGGACTGCCCTCCCCACACTCGGCCTTTCCAGCGTCTGGTTCTCCTTCAATCTGCTCCACTTAGGTAGGTTTCTGGCCTCTTCTCCTAGGAGGCCACTCTGCCTGTGAGGAAAGATGTTAACCGGAAGTTTGTGGCATCTTGGAGTTTTCCTTCCTATTCCCTGCCCACTATCCCCACAGGAGCAGCTGGGGTCCAAACACAGATGCATTCTTGGAGAGGCTGAGGGTCCCTGACAGGGTATCTTTGGTGCTGTACCAGACAGTCGTGATTAGAAGGTGGAATGAAACAATGATTGCACCACAGTCTGCTTTTCCAGGAGCCTGCAGTTAGGTTGAGGAAATAACTGAAGCAAGCCGACATCCTGAGAGTCTGAACTACATGGCACAGACGTGCCTTCTGGAAGGAGTGGGCAGGGAAGCTGCTCCGGAGTGGTAAGGGCTGGAGCTGTCAAAGATATTTAAAAGGCCTAGTCAGCAGGCATTTGACCAGCGGGTAATCGTTTGTGGAGGATGCTCAGAGCTGCAGAGGTTCAGATAAGAAAGCACACCAAGAACTGACCAGCCCGGAGCAGGAGCAGGAGAGAGACAGGGCCCAGAAAGGCAGACCACCAGCCTGGGACAATGTACTTCAGGGCTTACTGAAGTACAGAGCTCACTGGAGGAATCTGTGCTATGCGTCCAGGGCCTAGGGAGCCAAGAAGATGTTGAAACATAGAGCTAGCACAGCCAAGTCTGTTATAGGACACCGGTGGTTTGTGGAAGAGGAGCCAGGAACTAGGACTCTAGGGGGGTTTTTGAGACAGAGTCTCCCTTTAGTCCCAGCTGGCCTGGAGTTCGCTCCGTAGACCAGTCTGGCCTTGAACTCACAGAGATCCGCCTGCTTCTGCCTCCCCAGTGCTGGGATCAAAGGCGTGTGCCACCATGCTTAGCATACATTTGTAATCCCAGTGCTGGGGACAGAAACCCGTGGATCCTGGCCTCACTGGCAATCCATTCTAGCTGAAATTAGGAGTTCCAGGCTCTGTGAGAGATTCAGAAAACAAGATGGAGAAGCAATTGATGGAGATATTCTGACATCAATCTCTAGCCTTGCACAGCAGCCTCTAGCCTCACACAGCAGCCTCTAGCCTCACACACCAGCCTCTAGCCTCACACACCAGCCTCTAGCCTCGCACACCAGCCTCTAGCCTCACACACCAGCCTCTAGCCTCGCACACCAGCCTCTAGCCTCGCACACCAGCCTCTAGCCTCACACACCAGCCTCTAGCTTCACACACCAGCCTCTAGCCTTCACACATGCCTCCAAGAGCAAGCACACCTCCAAGGGCAAACATGCCCCCCCACACACACACACCTGAGGATATAGGCTGGGTCGTCGAATGCTTGCCTAACATATCCACAAAGCCCTAGGTTCAATTCCCAGCACTGTAAAAACCAGACGCTGTGGCACACACCTCTAATCCTAGCACCTGGGAGGGCTCAGAAGTTCAAAGCCTTCCTCATCCTTGGGTACATACTGAGATTGAGGCCCAGTCTGGGGTACATGAGACCCATAAATGACAGACAGACAGGACAAGGAATGGACAGGAAGGGGAGACCTGGCTCTGAGCAATGGCTGGATCTCCTTGGCTCCTGCCCACGTACCTCATCAGCGGCTTCACTTGCTCTCCTTTCCCAATCTCAACAGGTGGAATGTGGCTGCTCACACTCTCTACACTTCCTTTGGGAACCTAAGCCTCACCCTGTGGCTTCTCCCCCACTCTCGCCTACCTTAACTGCACCACTGAGTTTCCAAAGCCACAGGCTCCTGGCGCTGACCATCACGGCCAACACTCCCTTTACATGTGAAGCTGAGCTCACCGGGATACCCACAAATGAAGTTCTTCTCAAGAGGTCAGGGATCAGAGGTCAAGAGTCAGAGGCCAAGGGCCACCCTCACCTGGATCCTGACTCTGCCACCTGCTGTGAGCACTGAAGGACGTAAGGCCCTCAGTACAGAGTCAGGCACACAGCAAATGCTCAGTAAATGTTAACTTCTTTCCCATTTTTATTTCTTTTGGTGCCAAGGATCCAACTTGCAAGCTAGGAGAGTCCTCTACCACTGAGCTACACCTCCACCCTGATGTTGGCTCGTTTTTCTATGCAGGTCCTGTGCCAGCCACTTGGAAAACAGAGATACAAGGCAGGGTCTCTGCTTTCACAGAACTAACAGGATATGCAAGGAAATAAATGCCTTTCCCACTTGGAACAAATGATACATCAGAGAGAGAGGCACCGAGAGTGACAGAGACAGAAACAGAGAGGGTATTAACTCACTCTCAGAGTACTCGAGCTTTGTTCCTAGCACCTACCTGGTGTCTAACAACCATCTGTAACTCCAGTTCTGGGGCATTGCACACACAGCTACACTTAGATACAGGCAGCCCAAATACCCATACACATAAAATAAAAATAAGTAATTAAAAAAAAGGATGGGAGCCGGGCGTGGTGGTGCACGCCTTTCTTTAATCCTAGAACTTGGGAGGCAGAGGCAGGCGGATCTTTGTGAGCTCAAGGCCAGCCTGGTCTACAGAGTGAATTCCAGGACAGCTGGGGCTACAAGGAGACCCTGTCTCAAAAAGACAAAAAAAAAAAAAAAGGATGGGGTTTCCTGAAAGAGTCTCCATCCACCCAAGGTGCAGCCAACTTATTGGGTGATACTGGATCTTTGCAATCAAGGTCTGGCCTTGGCTTCCCCTGCCTGTACGCACCTGAAGCATCACCTCCTCTGTGAATGAAGACTCAACAGATACAGAGTATCTCCCATCTTAAAATTCCACATCATTTGTTCCACCTCCATTAGAACATTCACATAGCATCAAGGAAGCCTCTCACTCGCTTGCTCTCTCTCTCTCCTCTCTGTCTCTCTCTCTCTGTCTCTCTCTCTCTCTCTCTCTCTCTCTCTCTCTCTCTGCATGTGCATGTCTGAATGCATGTATGTCTGATTGTATCTAAGCCATCTACCCCACAGACTCTACACCTGACTCCGCACTAAGTTCCAGCACACAGCAGGTACTGAATATATCTGTGTTGGCTGCATGATGAAGGGAATTGATAGACTAAAAGGCAATCGGAAGGCCCTGACCTATCACAAGGCTAGATGGTGGATCCAGACATGTCTCTCTGACACAGAGCAGGGTAGTGATCTCCTCTCTAGAGCCTCTGAGAAAATACAGGGCAGCGGGAACATTACCATTCCAGGAGTCCCCAGCTGGCCCTATCCGCAGTGTCCACTTTACAGAATCAGCCCAGCACCTCCAGCTCCGGCGCTGGCTGTCTTCCCTGCCCTGGCAGCATGCCCTAGAAAAACACCACAAATACAACACAGATATTTTACCAAACCAAAAGAAGAGGGCAGAAAAATCAGTCCACACAAAACCCTTTAGAAGCAGGCCAGGGCTGCCCTGCCCGCCCTCTGGACAATTCATACAAGCCGACGACGACGAAGCCAATGTCCAAAGCTTGTTGGATAAGCAGAAGTCTGAGGCTCTGGACAGCAGAGAACTGGCTGTGCTCCCTCCTAAGTGACATTTCCCAACAGCCCAAAGGGCAGCCCCAGAAGCTCCAAGTGCTGATTCACATCCTGCCAGGTGCCCCATCTTGAAGAAGACATTTGGACTTTTTCCACCTCTATGTCTTATCTAGAGAATGGGTGTGGCTGTGGCTAGACAGATGGTGTCATTGAGAATATTATATGAACATGCATTTAGAGGACCATTATGAAGGATAAAGGGATAACCAAACGGGGACCATGAGCCATTTGCATCGTCATATTGTTGCTAGAATTTAAGTCCTCGACCCCTCGGTCAGCACTGTGACCCCATAAGGGGTCCTCAGAATCTGCTCTGAACTGGATTTTCTGATCCAAAAACCCAACAGAACAATTGGGGAAAGGAAAGGAAAAGAGCACGTGTGTGCATGCAAGCAAGCGTGTATGCCTGTGTGCATTTTCTATATCTGTGCCTCCATGTGGGTCTGAGTACACATTTGCATATGCATATGTGCATATGTGTGGCTGTACATCGCATTTGTGTGCATGTATGAGTGTGTATATCTGTGTCTTCTCGGGGTGGGGAGAGGCAGGGATGGAGGGAAGAAAAGACACTGCAGAAGAAAAGCCGAAAAGCACAGGGAAGAGGACTGAGGTATTCAGTTACATGATCTAAATTCTAATCAAACATCATTTAAAGCGTGTTTTATTTCAGCCTCGGGAGAGCCAGTCCCTCCTGGCTGCTCACCATGGCAACTGGCCGCTCATTTCAGAAGTGTCATGCCACATTATCGTCCTGCCGCCTCACACGCTCTCGCTGCCTGACAACTTCGCTCTGCCCCTTGCGACAACCATCCTCGCTCTGCCGGTTTATTTTTGGTGTCAGCTGCCCCCCCTTCCCTACCCCTCCCCATCATCAGTGGATTGAAAGACAACCTCGGCCCTCCAGCCGGTGAGCATCGCAGCCTGTTTGGTGATAAGAGATAATTTGAGAAGATATTTGCTTACATGTGTATGAACAATTTGCTGCGTTAAGACAATTCCACCTTGTGCCTGAGGATGGGGTGGGGAGCAGGGCTCCAGCTGACAATACCCCCGGGGGGGGGGGGATCAGGGAAGGGGCCCCCCTCCCTTCTCAGGACCCCTCCAAGCTCTTAGGAGCTCTATGAGATTCTCATCAAGCAGTCTTCCCAGCATCCTCAAGCTATGGTAGGTCTACGGCTCACTTACTGTGACCTTGTGCAAGCCACCCTCCTCTGAAGTTCTTTCCTTACTTGTTAAATGATGGGGTTGAATCAGGCCGAAATGGGTGCCATGCCAGGTGTGGCACTGTGTCAATCAATGATTCTAAAAAGAAGAAGGGATGGTAAAGGCCAAGAACTCACAAAGAGGATTGTCCCCTGGTCTTGTCAGCACTGAGACAGAGAAGGGAAGAGGCTGGCCTAGGCGGACCAACTGTACCCATGAGATTGTCCCAGCTAAGAAATGGCAGGGCTTGCAGTGGGATCCTCCAACTCCCCACAGGGCTAGAGTCTGTCCTGTTGTGGGTGGGGATCGTTAGGAAACCCTCCATGCCTGGCCTTCTCCATCACAGATGGTGAGGCACTGGTGAAGCCAACCGCTCCCCTCCATCACGACCCCATGGAGTCACCGTGCCCATGTGCATGGTCCCAGAGCAGATGCCAGGACACAGATACAAGAACAAATTCAGAAAACAAGGATAGATTCCTGAGAGCCCAGGCAGGCCTTCTGGAGCCAACCACAGAGACAATGGGTGGAAAAGCAAGGTGGCTGCAGCTGAAACCTCCACCCACTGAACCCTAAGAGTAGCAACATGAGCCATGTCCACTGAAGCCCCGAGGTGCCAGGCCTATGCTGAGATAGAAAGGGCAGATCCCCTCTATAGACACCGTGCCCTTCTGCTGAGGGGAGCCTGTGCCTCAATGTAGCCATCTGTCACATGTACAGTTTCTATTGCATACAATGGCTGTCAGAGTTTTTAAAAGGCTTGGCAAGTTCAGGGCATATAGTAGGCATTCAATAAATCAGCTATTGAAGTTGTCATGGTAACTGGGGTCTGGTGAACAAGGGCTTTGGGCTGACTGGGAAGGTCTCCATCTCCATCAGCCGGCTGTGTGTTGAGGTCTTGTGACTGGTTTGGCTCCATCCAGGTCTGTCCTAGGGAAAGCCAGCCCCCTGGAATCTACGTATGCCTTCAACCCCTCTGAAGGTCTCTACTTGGTACTTCAGCCCCTCCAAGGATGTTACCAGGCATGCAGGTAGCTCCCTTCACTTCCTATCTGTTCAGGTGGGGGGTGACCACAGAGCCTCTGCACCATGGGCCCAGCTAGAACTTAGACTCCACTTGCCTCCCTGACTCCCCATTCCCTGACCTGGGGTTCAGAGAACTGTCCCAAGAAATCAACAACAACGAGGGAAATGCAGGTCTCTTTCACCATCAAGCTCTGGGAGCACCCCAGGACTCAGAAGGCCCCTCTGCTCCCTCCAGACACAGAGAGCAGACTAGAGAGGGAGTGGACATAGGAAGAAGACTCTCCAGGACCAGCAGGACATGAATCCAATCACCACCAGGTCTAGGGCCAAGGGCCTAATTTAGGGGTCCTGCCCATAAAATGGAGCTAACAATCTTTAACTCACAGGTTTGTGGGCATAGTCAGAGGCATACTTAGCACATAGTAGGTGCCCAACAAAAAGTAGCCATTATAAGGGGCTGGAGAGATGGCTCAGTAGTTAAGAGTGCCGACTGCTTTTGCAGAGGACCTGGGTTCAATTCCCAGGACCCACATGGCAGCTAAGAACCATCTTTTTTTTTTTTTTTTTTTTTTTTTTTTTGTCTTTCGAGGACAGGTCTCCCTGTAGCCCGCTGGCCTTGAACTCACAAAGATCCTCCTGCCTCTGCCTCCCAAGTGCTAGGATTAAAGGTGTGCACCACCACGCCCGGCTGCTAAGAACCATCTTTAACTCCAGTTCTAAGGGAATCCGACGCCCTCTTCTGACCTCCACAACATTGCACGACACAGGTGCACCAACCTACATGCAGACAGTACACTCATACACATAAAAAAAAGCCATTATGAATAGTAATAATCAATAGGATAATAATTATCATAATAATATTACAAATCATAATGAAGACAAGACTTTGTCTGTAATCATAGCATTTGAGGGATTAAGGCATGAGGACTATTGAGTCCAGGAATTGGAGACCAGCCTGGACAGCATAATGAGAACCTGCCTCACTAATAATGATAATAATAATAATAATAATCAAAGATGCCTTGAGTGAGGCCACCTGGTCAATAGTAGGAACTAGAAGTTTCCCTGGCCAGAGCCTTAGGCCCATCTTCCCCCAACTCCCCACAGCCTGCCTTCCTTAGTAGCTCTTCAAGAGCCTGGAAAGCATGGGCTAGAGGAGCCCCTGCTCACGCTCGCACACACCCACAGCTTAACTCCCGATTTTTCTCTAGCTTTCTCAGCAAAATAATGGAACTATTCATCTCAATACTCTATTCCCATGGGAACTTGGAGGGTTTCAGCAGCTCAGCAACCCAACAGAAGTTTCCAGAAAGGAAGTTCTGACCTAGAGGAAGAGTTATCAAATTGAACCCACAGCTCTGTACTTTTATAAATTATTTATTTTGTGAGGTAAGTGTGCACATCACAGTGCGGGAGTGTCGGCCAGAGGACAGCCTTGGGGGGTGGGTTTTCACCTTCCCTGTGTGGGTCAGGAATCGGAAGCCAGGTTGCCAGGCTCGACTACAAGCACCTTTCTTTACCTGCTGAGCTATCTTCCGAGCCCAGCAGTTCTGTAGTCTTTAAACTTGAAGAGTAGGCATAAACTGTTAAACCCAGGACTTTAGGCACAAAAGCAAAATTTGCTAGATGTGGACATTTCCCACCCCCACCCAGATCCAAGCTCTTGTGGTCTTAGGGTCCTGGGACCTCGGCCTCCTCCGCCCCTTCCTTCTCAGTCTGTGTGGCCTTTAGCTGATCCCTGAGCACCTGTTTCCACATCTGCATTGTGAAGTGGGCTCAGGTGTACTTCTAGAGCTCTCCCCCCTGGACCAGCCCTCAGAAGATGCCCATGGTCACCCTCAGACAATGGGACAGCCCTAAGGGTCCATGGCTTGAGCTTTCTCTCTGGAGCTGCTTGTGAGGTGGCACGCAGGTGACAGGAAGATGACGGGGTGCAGTAACCCCAGACTAGACGGGCAGGGCAGGGGATTCGCATAGGCAGCGCTGGTGCTGGTTCTGTGCCGGTCCTCCTGGGGACAGCACAAGCACCGGCCCGCCAGCCCTGGGCCTTGGGGGAAGGGCCGGGCAGGCGCCTCCGGCTCACCTCCTGACGGTGAAATGTGACCATTTACCTTCACGCTCCAATGCCATCACCTAAATCATTGTCTGCCCGCCCGCGCTCAAGGTTGCTCCCCAGCCGGCCCGCGACAAAGCAGCCGCCATCGCCCCGGGGCTTTGGGCGCCACCTAGAGCGCTGCAGCCAGGATGGAGGAGGCCCCACGCAGAGCCCTGCGCCGCTCCGCTCCTTCCCTCCCTTTTGCCTTTTGCCTCTTTTTTGTCCCAAGGCCCCCATCTCAGGGAGCAGGAGGCCCAGGACCTGGCCAGACTCAGGAGGTTCTAGGGGAATACCCAGAGGGGCGTCCACTATGCCCACTATGCGGTTTCAGACTTAGGGCCTGTGCCAAGCCCGTGAGGAGCTTTGTGCAGGGACGCTGCTAATCAGGTGACCCTCCCGGGGGACTCGCGCTCATAATGCGCTGCCTGTGTGCGTCAAAAGTGCTAATTTGCAGAAAGTAAACACTGAATGGACCCCGCCAACCTGCTTCCGGGTTCTTCAGGGGTGGGCTTCCTTTTCTTTTCCCTCCCTGCCCTTCTGGGCTTCATCCTCAGGGATCTGTCTCCACTTGTCACTTCCATCCAGAGAAGGGAAAGAAAGGAGGTAAAGAGAGGTATGAGAGAAGCCCAGACCCTGGTCCTGCCCCCGCCGGGGTCTCTTTGGCTAGCGGTGAGTAGCACCAGGATCAAGAACTGAGGGGAAAGAGCCTGCCAGTCGCATGGCCGGAGGTGGCGCCAGCACGTGCCCACAGAGGAAGTCACCAGCAGATGTGTAAGAGGGAGGAGGGGGTCCAGGCCGAGGGGGGCAGCCAGGGGAGGAATAGGCTGCCCTCCCTGCAGCACTCAGCCTGTCCGGTGCTCTGCCTCTAATCCTGGTCACTGGCTCTATTTCTCTGTGCTCTATGTGGCCCGCTGTCTCCACACATCTGACTGAGGTTCCCCCTAGGATAGAAGCTGTGTTTCTATAAGGCGGGAGAGAGAGCCCTTGAGGCAGAAGTTGTATCCCTCGTCTCAGACCCGCGTGAAGGGGCTTCATCTTCAGACCAGAAGTCCCCAGAACACTTCTGGCTCCATCAGTCCTCCAGTTCCCAGCTTCAGGTCTTGCCATTCTGCCAGCCACTCTGGATCCAAGAGCCTTTGGGACTGGGTACAGCTCTAGTTTTCTCCATTCAGAGCTCTGTGACCTTGAACAAGTCACATGACCTCTAGGGAAACTACTCAGGGTCTTGTGAGGCTCCAGTGAGATGGCATTTGGAGAAAAGACCTAGTTGTGGACCTGGATATAATAGGTGCTCAATAAATGCTAATCTCACCTGCCTTCCTCCTGTGAGACAGAAGTGTCTTCCAAGCCTGGTCTTTCAGCTTCGGCCAAAGGAGACAGAGGGGAGCCTGAGTCAGAAGGAGATGCCCACAAACTACCCCCTCCCATTCCCATCAAGCAACTGGGTAGTGGCCTCCTTCGTTAGGGGATGGGGTGGTGGCAAGGAGTTAAATGTATTAAGCAATTTACAATTAATATAGAAGTCATTCCAGAGATAGCTACTAGAAAGAGTACAACAGGGCAATTAACCCACTAATACACTAGGCTATTACATCGCTATGTCTCTTATTTTAGCCCGAGGTGATTTGAAACGCATTGGATTAGAGGATATTACAGGAGATAGCATGAAAAATAGCTTAATGTAATGAGCCATCCCGTGATGTCTGCTATTAAAGATGATTTGCAGTTGAAAACTACAACATACAGTAGTTCAGCTATTTGAGGACCAACGGGGTGGGGGCTGGGGCCGTGCTGTTAACCCTTTCCTCCTTCCTGTTGCCCCTCTCCCAACACGCCCTCCACCACCCTCACACCAAGATTATCAAGTGCATCTTATTAGGCCACAATGGCTTCATTGGGAGATTGGAGATTGAGGCCTGAGGTTGATAAAGAACCAATAATCTGCTAATAACCTTTAAAAAATAGATTCCCCCAGGGAGCTGCACTAATGGACTGAGGCTGGGGAGAGGTTGATTGGCAACCGGGTGGCTGATGGGGAACAGGGTATGGGGGCAGAGGAGGAGGCTGAGATGCCTAGTTGCTCCCCATGTGAGAGGCAGGAATGTGGCCACATATGTGCTGTAGCTTAGAGGAGTGCCTAGGTGTGTGTACAGCAATTATAACACACCCCTCTCCATAGACAGCCTTCGTGTAGTACACAGCTTGTAATATTCACAACATCAGTCCCCTGGATTTCAGAGGCATCCGAGAGGCAGGGAGACTCACACCTTCACTGTACAGTTGTTTTTCTGAGGTCAGAGAAAACAAGTAACTTACCTAGAGTAACACAGCCAATTTTTTTTTTTAATTTTATCCATTCTTTTATGTGTATGAGTGTACTGTCTGCATGCAGGCCTGTGCACCCGTGTCGACCAACGCCGCGGAGGTCAGAAAAGGGCGTCGGATTCCCCTGGAACTGGAGTTAAAGATGGTTCTCAGCAGCCATGTGGGTGCTGGAGATCGAACCCGGGTCCTCTGCAAGAGCAGTCGGCGCTCCCAACCGCTAGGCCATCTCTCCAGCCCCAACACAGCCAATTGTATAACAAAATAGAAACCCTAGTGGGTTTTTTTTTTGGGGGGGGGTTGTTTCTTTTTTTCTTTTGTTTTTTTATCTCCACAGCCTGTGGCTGCAGCTGTGAAACTAGTTATGACCACCTTCTCCTACAACTTTCCCCTGGAAAGGTCTTCTCCTGTGTTTTCTTCCAGACATTCTATGGTTTGTTTTACATTCCAGGATCCATTTCTAATTAATTTCTGTGTATGGTGTATGTGTGTGTGTGTGTGTGGGGGGGTGATGCTCATTTGTTTGCACAGCCACATGATCGGCTGAATGTTTACAGAGTAAAGAACATGCATGCACCAGCTATCTCACGGGCCTCACATCTGCACACACGGAGGCCTTGGAGGTAGGTGCCAGGAGTGGGTGTCACCTGCTGGTGGGAGTGGACATCCAAGCCCAAGATATGTCACACATGCGTGTGCTCTAAACATGTACATTGGTCTGTATGTCTGAGTAGAGACATGTCCCTAGGCATGCATCAGCCTATGTAAGTGTCATTGGTCATCTCTGGTTGTGGCCAACCTTCATGGCTAGATCTGTGTACATGTCTTTCTGTGTGTGTGGCAGGTAGTTGGCACGTGTAGCACTGTGTCTAGCTCAATGCATGTATACCTCTGTGCCCTGCAGGTTACAGTGGGTCTGCACCTCCTAGTCCTCCCACCACGGCCAGCCGCAGGCACAGATGAAAACAACCATACCCCCACCCCTGTGCCCCCCCTCACTGATGTCTTTTATCATCATTTGCTGAGAAAGGGAGCCCAGGAGGATGGTGATAAATAAGGGCCACTTAAAATACGAGATGGCCTCTCTGACTTTGGGGAATATTTCTTCAGCGGCGCAGCTGGTGCTCTGCCCTTGTGGGAAGGGGTCCCAGGGGCCACCAGCCCCTGCCAGCTTCTTCAGGCTCCTGTGCCTGTTCCCAAGCACCCTTCCCCCTCCACAGTCTGCCAACTCTGACCCTAGGGGCCTGAGGAGGAGGCAGAGGGAACCACCAAGGCCAACTGGGTAGGCAGATGAGGAGAGCCTTCAGTGTGTGTCTTTCATAGGTTCTGAGGAAGGCTGGTTGTCAGGAGAGACTGAGAGGCTACAGGAGAGGCCAAGCCATCAGCCTCCTTCTGACCAAGGCAGGGGACAATTAAGGTTCCCCAGGAAGCTGAGACACAGGACACAAACACACACACACACACACACACAGNGTTTTTTTTTGGGGGGGGGTTGTTTCTTTTTTTCTTTTGTTTTTTTATCTCCACAGCCTGTGGCTGCAGCTGTGAAACTAGTTATGACCACCTTCTCCTACAACTTTCCCCTGGAAAGGTCTTCTCCTGTGTTTTCTTCCAGACATTCTATGGTTTGTTTTACATTCCAGGATCCATTTCTAATTAATTTCTGTGTATGGTGTATGTGTGTGTGTGTGGGGGGGGGTGATGCTCATTTGTTTGCACAGCCACATGATCGGCTGAATGTTTACAGAGTAAAGAACATGCGTGCACCAGCTATCTCACGGGCCTCACATCTGCACACACGGAGGCCTTGGAGGTAGGTGCCAGGAGTGGGTGTCACCTGCTGGTGGGAGTGGACATCCAAGCCCAAGATATGTCACACATGCGTGTGCTCTAAACATGTACATTGGTCTGTATGTCTGAGTAGAGACATGTCCCTAGGCATGCATCAGCCTATGTAAGTGTCATTGGTCATCTCTGGTTGTGGCCAACCTTCATGGCTAGATCTGTGTACATGTCTTTCTGTGTGTGTGGCAGGTAGTTGGCACGTGTAGCACTGTGTCTAGCTCAATGCATGTATACCTCTGTGCCCTGCAGGTTACAGTGGGTCTGCACCTCCTAGTCCTCCCACCACGGCCAGCCGCAGGCACAGATGAAAACAACCATACCCCCACCCCTGTGCCCCCCCTCACTGATGTCTTTTATCATCATTTGCTGAGAAAGGGAGCCCAGGAGGATGGTGATAAATAAGGGCCACTTAAAATACGAGATGGCCTCTCTGACTTTGGGGAATATTTCTTCAGCGGCGCAGCTGGTGCTCTGCCCTTGTGGGAAGGGGTCCCAGGGGCCACCAGCCCCTGCCAGCTTCTTCAGGCTCCTGTGCCTGTTCCCAAGCACCCTTCCCCCTCCACAGTCTGCCAACTCTGACCCTAGGGGCCTGAGGAGGAGGCAGAGGGAACCACCAAGGCCAACTGGGTAGGCAGATGAGGAGAGCCTTCAGTGTGTGTCTTTCATAGGTTCTGAGGAAGGCTGGTTGTCAGGAGAGACTGAGAGGCTACAGGAGAGGCCAAGCCATCAGCCTCCTTCTGACCAAGGCAGGGGACAATTAAGGTTCCCCAGGAAGCTGAGACACAGGACACACACACACACACACACACACACACATAGACATACACACAGAGACACATACACACACATACACACACACACAGACATACACACACACAGACACATACACATACACATACACACACATGCACACACACACATACACAAACATACACAAACAAACACACACATACAAACACACACAAATAAATGTAATAATTTTTTTAATTCAAGACATTATTTCCTTAGAAATAAAAAAAGAAAAAGTGTCAGTTGTAGTGGTGCACATCTTTAATCCCAACACATGAGAAATGGAGGCAGGTGAGTCAGGAGTTCAAGGCCAGCCTCTGCCAAGAACAAACAAACAAATTAAAAAAAAAGAAGTAGAAATGGAGAAAAGAGAGAAAAGGAAGAGGAGGGACAGAGAGGGCAAATCAAAGCACACAGACTTTTCCTAGTCAAAGACTTGTGAGAGCTAGTGGAGATGCCAGAACTAATGTAGGCCATAAGCCTGGGGTGGGGACTGTGGGGGGGTTCCCCTCGTATGCACATTCCACTCACATGTGCCCTCCTGCCGATCTTCCCAGCTCATCCACACTAGGTGGTCAGGGACCTAGTGTGTCTTATTTCTTCCTCTCAGCTCTAGTAATAGGAGATGGGTGGGGTGGGCCCAGGACCACTTGAGCTGACCTCTCTACCTCAGTTTCCCTCCCAGCCTCCTCTGCCATCTGCCATAGTGCCCCTACACCAAATCTCCCATGACCTGCTAACACAATACTATGTCCCACCTATCAGGGGCTGCCCTGGGAGGGGGAAGCTCAGAGCACAGGCACCTCCTTTCCTGTCCAAGTCTGCCAGGCCCCCAGTTCTCCAACGCAGGGCCTTAGGACCTGCTACACCTCCCCTCTAAAGCTTCTGACCCCTGAGGGCCTTCCCAGGCCCTGTTCTTCCCAAACATCGTCCAAGCCCAAGATCACCTTTCCCACCTGTCCACCTGTTGAGAGGGAAGCTTCAGCCTCCCTCCCCCCAGCTGTCTGATTCCCAACTATCTGTCTCCAACCCTGGAACTGGCCATATCATTTGGTGCACACAAAAATTCTTCGAGGCGAGTTGTTTTTTGTGTATGTGTGAAATGGTCTCAGTGTTTATCCCAAGATGGCCTTGAACTCACTATCCTACCACTCAGCCTCTCAAGCCCACTAAAGTCAGTTTGAACTGAGTCTCAACTGACAGAGGAAGAAAATCAAGCTAGAACTGGGGCAGCCTCCGGCTTTTCCTCAACATCAAATCTTATACTTTCCACCATAACATCTGATTCTTCCCTTGAAATCTCACTCCAGCCAGTCCTCTCAGTTCGGCTCACACTGAGGGTCTGCCCTCTGTAAATGGGTCTGTGTCTTCCTGCCCCCACCTATGCTGAAGGATCTGTATTAGCTCACTCAACCTCACACCCACCCATGAGGACAATTTGATTTCCACAGATAAAGACGGTGAGACTCAGAGGCTGAGTGACTTGTCCAGGGCTACACAGCCTGGGGATGGCAGAGCCAGGGCTCAGACTACTGATTTGCACTTTGGCCCATCTGATGGTAATACAGATTCTGCACTCTTGCCTGCAGCTGAGGGCCAGCAACAAGGCCTGCCAGCCCAGACCCAGCAGAAAGAGACGGAAGGAGTCGAGGGTGGGGCACTCAGGCCACAAGCAGACAAAGAGATAGGAGTACTGGGGTTGAGGACTTGACGGCTCTCTGTCCTCCCAGGAGCACGAGTCCCATTGTCCTCACAAGTGCCCTCAGATTGTCAGAGCCAGGGCCTCATCTGGCCCTTAGAATATATGGCCACAGAATAATATGACAGCTGGGAGAGGAGGGGTGGAAGGCTGGGGTGGAGGGGAGAATGAAGAAGGCTCACACACAGCCCCCAGAAGAAAACTTAATAGTCTGGGGGCTCCCTTGGGTCCTTCTCATTAGAAAAAAAAAATCTCTATTTAAATGCAAATTCGAGCATGAGCTGTGGTGGATTGGCAGGAGGCAGAGAGGCATCCAGGCACTGAGTTTGCGCACCCAGACATTGGACCTGTTCCCCAATCTTGCCGTGAGAGATGAGGCCCTGCCTGGGCCAAGAGCCTAGGTCCATCCTCAAAGATCAGTCATTAACCCTTGGTTCCAGGAAAGCCCTTCCATGGGACCTTCCCACCTAGGCTGTTTTCCATATTTGTCTGTCTGTCTCTGGATCTGTCTCTTCTGCCCACATGCACACACCTATACTCCAACCTCTCTATAAAGGTGCTGGAGCGGGGCTGGAGAGATGGCCTAACGGTTAAGAGCGCCGACCCCTCTCACAGAGGACCCGGGTTCGATCCCCAGCACCCACATGGCAGCTGAGAACTGTCTGATACTCCAATTCCAGGAGAACTCCAGTTCCAGGGGAATCCGACGCCCTCTTCTGACCTCCGCGGCATTGCATGACACGGGTGCACAGACTTGCATGCAGACAGTACATTCATACACATACAGAAATAAAAAATTAATAAAGGTGCTGGAGCCAGGCATGGTGGTGCATGCTTTTAAAGGCAGAGACAGGCTATCTCTGTGAGTTCAAGGCCAGCCTGGTCTACAGAGTGAGTTCCAGGCCAGCTGGGGCTACAGGAGACCCTGTCTCAAAAAGACAAAAAGGAAAAAGAAAAGTGTTCAGGACTAGAAAGATGGTTCAGTAGTTAAGCGCACTGGCTGCCCTTGCAGAGGACCCAGGTTTGATTCCCAGCACCCACATGGTGACTAACAACTGTAGGTAACTCCAGTTCCAAGGATCTGATGCCCTCCATGGGTACTATATACATGTTATGCACTTACATACATTCAGGCAAAAAACACTCATATATATAAAGTAAAAATAAATAATCACAATTTTTTTTTTGGTCTTTTTGAGACAGGGTCTCCCTGTAGCCCCAGCTGGCCTGGAACTTACTCTGTAGACCAGGCTGGCCTTCAACTCACAAAGATCCACCTGCCTCTGCCTCCCAAGTGCTAGGATTAAAGGCATGCGCCACCATGCCCGGCAATAATCACAATTTTTTAAAAAGTATTGGCATAGCCGGGCATGGTGGCACATGCCTTTAATCCCAGCACTCGGGAGGCAGAGGCAGGAGGATCTTTGTGAATTCAAGGCGAGCCTGGTCTACAGAGTGAGTTCCAGGACAGCTGGGGCTACAGGGAGACCCTGTCTCGAAAAGACAAAAAACAAACAAAAAAAAAGTATTGGCACAGGTTGAGGATCTGCCTGTAGCTGGGAGGATGGAGTCCCCAGCACCAGGCTCGCTGCCTCTCCATCACCCCTGGCCCTAAGAAAAGAACTGAAGCCTAGAGAGAAAAACCACAACCTGGTGATGGCATGCTGGAGACAGACAGAGATAGACAGACAGACAGACAGGAGAGAGACAGAGAGGAGAGAGACAGAGACAGAGACAGAGAGAGACAGGAGAGAGACAGAGAGGAGAGAGACAGAGACAGAGAAACAGAGACAGAGAGGACAGAGACAGAGAGGTCAGAGACAGAGAGAGAGACAGAGAGAGAGACAGAGAGGACAGAGACAGAGAGACAGAGAGAGACAGAGAGGACAGAGACAGAGAGAGAGACAGAGAGAGACAGAGAGAGAGAGGACAGAGACAGAGAGGAAAGAGACAGAGAGAGAGACAGACAGGAGAGAGACAGAGACAGAGAGGAGAGAGACAGAGACAGAGAGGAAAGAGATGAGAGAGACAGAGGAGAGAGACAGAGATAGAGAGAGACAGAGAGGAGAGAGATAGAGAGACAGAGACAGGGAGACAGAGACAGAGAGACAGAGAGGAGAGAGATTGTTTCAAAGCAGACAATAGAGCACAAACATGACTCCTCAAATCAGGAAAGAAGTCCAACTTGGATTGGAGCAAGGACAAACTACCACAGCAAATCCTCCCCATCAGTGACACGCTAAGAATGGCAGACACAGGTGGAGGGTTGGGATAGCAGCCAGAATGCCCACCTGAACTGCCCTTGCATTCCACAGAGGAGGGCAACCCGTCTCCTCCTCTAGTCTCAGCAAACCTAGCTAGGCTCTGAGCTCCCTAAGCCTCGGCCCCCTGCTCTTCAAGCCCATTACCTCTAGGGATAATTGTGTGGGTGATGCGCTGGACCTGGAGAGCTCTTCAGAGGCATTAACTCGGGATGAGTCAGGGAGGGAGAGTTGCCCTTGGTTACCACCCTGCCCCCCCCCACTTGAGGGTATTCATCCAGGGGAAGTGAGCAATGAGAGGACGCTAATACAAACACCTGCTCAAACTTAATTGTCCTCTTCCCTGCTTTGTAGGGGAAACTAAGTCAAGAGCCTCCTAGTAGGCGAGCATAAAAGGATCACCCAGTTGGGAATCCCCAACACTTCCCAGCAAGGCTGCCTCCTCCCAACCTCATTCTTCTCCTTCTGATTCTCTTCTGCCCTATCCCCAGAGTGGTCAGAACTGTGGGCACCCAGAGTGCCAGAAGAGCCAGCAGAAGCCAAGAAGAAGAGAGACCCTTTACCTTTTGAGAAACTGTGAGACAAAGATTAGCGTCAAGAAGGAAGGTCTTAGAGGGCGAGGCAAGCAAATCCTCTGCCCAGAGAGCAGGAGCCCAGGATGGATGTGAGCAGCCTCAGCTCCCAATCACAGCTGGGAAGAGAAGGGGACAGCCAGGCATCCTGCTCTGAAGCCACAGGCCGACTTCAAGCTTGGGAGGGGGGACCACACATACATACATAAAATCAGCATGTGGTGCCCATGTAATGTGTCTGTGTTCATTTGTGTATCAGTGATGGTGGGTGTGAGCATGACTGCATGTGGGTTGGGTCACACGTGTAGCACATATGTGCAATAGGGCCGGAAGGAGCCACTGCCTGATGTCATTATGGATCAGGAGACAGGGAGAGTCCGGGCTCTCCCAGGTCCGTCCCCTCCTGGGCTGTCCCCTCCTGGGCTGTCCCTGTGCCAAACCAGCTTCCTCTTGAGAACCCTGTAGGAGGCCCTGCAACAGAGGAAGGGGCAGCCCTCCTCCCCCCATACTCCAGCTAGCTGCTGATAGCACAGCATGAGGAACAAAGAGCAGAGGAGATGCTGGTAGCCAACGGAGAATGCTTCTAGATCTAATCTTACAGCCTCGACTCAGAATGCCACTTGACCATGAGAAAATACAGTTTATTATAAGACACTTTTTCTTTTAATTTAATTACATTAATTTTAGTCTTTTTTTTTTTTTTTAAAGAATGGTATGATGGGTGTAGTGGCATGTGCCTTTAATCCCAACACTTGGGAGGCAGTGGCAGGTGGATCTCTGTGAGATCGAGGCCAGCCTGATCTACATATGAGTTCCAGGCCAGCTGGGGCTATGAGGAGGCACTATCTCAAAAAAAAAAAAAAGGGGGTGGGGGGATGAGGGAGGACGTGGAGGAGGAGAGACTGAGTGTATTTATTTGTTTGTGGTGGGTGTAGAAGTGAAGGACAGCTTTGGAAAGCTTGTTCTCACCTTCTACCATGGGGGTTCTGGGGATCAAACTCAGGCTGTCAGTATCTTTTTTTAATAATGCTTTTATTGATGCTTTGTGTATTTCAGACATCATTTTCCAGTTCAGTTTAGACATATCCCCTTCCCTTTCCCCCACCCAGTTGTCAGTATGTTTACCTGCTGAGCCACCTCTTGAACTCTGAGTTTTTAAATCAATCCATTCAGGAGGCTGAGGCAGGAGGGTTGTCATGAGTTCAAGGTTAGCCTGGGCTACATATTGAGTTCCAGACCATCCTGGGCTACAGAATAAGAACCTATTTCAAAAAAAAAAAAAAAAATGAATGAAGGGGCTGGAGAGATGGCTCAGCAGTTAAGAGCACAGAGGACCTGGGTTCGATTCTATCTGTAGCTCCACTTCCAGGGGATCCAATGCCCTTTTCTGACCTGTGTAGGTATTGCAAGACATGGATGCACCTACCTACACACAGGTAATACACTCATATCCCTAAAATGAAAGTAATAAATAAAAATATTTTTTAAATGAATGAGCTGGGAGTGGTGGTACACGCCTTTAATCCCAGCACTCAGGAGGCAGAGGGAGGTGGATCTCTGTGAGTTCAAGGCCAGCCTGGTCTACAGAGTAAGCTCCAAGCTAGCTAGGACTAAAGGGAGACCCTATCTCAAAAAAAAAAAAAAAAAAAAGAATGAAAAATAGATTGGTTGCCTTTCCCATGTATTCATGGATCACTTCAGGTGAATAGGTGTGAGCAGGTGACTGACTAGAAGCTCTGGGAATGAGTCAGACTCAAATCTGTGAGTCCACAGACACTGTCACAGCACAGGTGGCCTCAGAACCACCGAGTAAGTGCTGGGATGGGAGACCACAGGCCACATCCACACTATCTTGGGAGAGAGAGTTTCCTGGCCTACCTCAGGTGACTCATCTTACCCACCAGGCCAGACAGTGGCATACTCCTACAATCCTCTGCTTGATACATACATCAACTCGTGCACAGAGTAGCCAGATACCCAAAAGTCAGATTCCAGCCCTACTACACAGTCTGCTTGGCTTTGGGGAGGTTACACACGCACACGCACACACACACACACACACACACAGCCTCAGTTTCCCCATCTTTCAGGACAGTGCATCAAATGGTTTCAAAGACCCTTTCCTGTTTTAGTTTTTTCCTTTTTTTTTTTGGTATTTTTGAGGCAGGGTCTCCCTTTTAGTACCAACTGTCCTGGAGCTCGCTCTGTAGACCAGGCTGGACTTGAACTCACAGAGATCTGCCTACCTCTACCTCCCGAGTGCTGGGATTAAAGGCGTGCGCCACCACTCCTGGCTCCTTTCCAGTTTTAAATTCCTCTGCCATACCAGCCCAGCACAGGTCTCTTCTCTCCTATCTTTCCCGAGGGTCCATGTCACACAGGCCTGGGCTCACGAACTCTGACCATAGCAACTGACTGAGGATCTCCATGCCATGATTTCCCCATCTTTTTTTTTTTTTTTTAATTTCTGTATGTGTATCAATGTACTATCTGCACGCAGGTCTGTGTACCCGTGTCGTGCAATGCCGCGGAGGTCAGAAGAGGGTCTCAGATTCCCCTGGAGCTGGAGTTCTCCTGGAATTGGAGTTTCAGATGGCTCTCGGCCGCCATGTGGGTGCTGGGGATCGAACCCGGGTCCTCTGTAAGAGCGGTCGGCGCTCTTAACCGCTAGGCCATCTCTCCAGCCCCTGATTTCCCCATCTTTAACAGAGAGCAGAACAATCAGACCATGAAATATCAGCCGAACCTGTGTCCACGGCCAATGTGGTCTCCATCATACTGATGAGTCCCCAGGGAGAAAGCCTGGAAGACCTGTGCACACTCCTCTGACTGACACCATCCATGGTAGGTAAATGCTGGCAGGGCACACACAGTAACAGGGTCCCTCTTCTTAGGGGCCCCAACCTCTCCTTGCCCAAGTGCTTTTCCCTGGCTGCTTCCACCCTCAGGCCCATGACCACTGTCCTTTACTCCCTGGCCAAGGCCAATCACATTGTGTGTGTGCATGTGCATAAGAGAGGAGGCCAATGGGAACCTGGGATCTCCTTCCTCAGGCACAGCCCACCTTTTTTTTTTTTTTTAAGCAGTCTCTTGCTGACCTGTAGCTCCCTGAGTACACTAGGCTGGCTTGCCAGCAAGCCCCAGGGATCCCCCTGTCTCCACCTCCCCATCACAAACACACACCACCACAGTGGCTTTTTTACGTGGCTTCTGGGGGACAGAACTCAGATCCTCATGCTTGCAAAGGAGCTTAATCACCTCACCAGCCTCACAGTCGCCTTCTTCATCAAGTCTATAAAGCCACGAGACAGGTCAGCCAGACAATAGAGGGAGGCCACACAGGCAGCCACAGAAGGGCAGGTGCAGGTATCTATAGCCCACAGAGCCTGTGCTGCCCAGACAGGGTCGTTCCAGCTGAGGGGCAGCTTACGGGAGTCCCAACAGCCCCAGCCCCAGTCCTTCCTCACACTTAGCTCCTAATACAGTGAGTCTGATCAAGACACAGTGAAACGTGGTGTAATTTTTGCAGAAAACAATGTGGGTGATGTATGCCCACGACTGGCACACAATAAAACTGTAGTAGAACGCAGAAAAAATGCACCCAGTCAATACAATAAAATCAGCACAAATACACTCGTGTAAAGCAAATAAATCTCCCAATCCAAATATGCTACAGTACTCTCATGAGGAGGGGGCGGAGAAGCCAGGGTCTGTATCGTTCAGGTTTTCCCAGAAATCTTGAGGGAAAATAGACAAGCCAAGCACTGAGTCCTCCCCCAAATAAATAAATAAATAAATGTAAATATACAGATGAAGGACTTTGGGGGCTGGTTTGTGTTTCTGGCCTCGGGTTTCTTCTGGCAAGGCAACTGGGGGCTGGAGGCCCCCAAATTACCATTCATCTGGCCTTGTTGTGGAAATTTTCAAGGGATTTGCAGTAATTATATGACAAAATGCTTGCAAATCTCACTCATTGCTGAACAGAAACAGGCGGGTCAGGGATTGAACACTTTCAGCTGGGTAATTTGTAAATGTCAATCAGGCAACGGGCCAGAGAGAGGGGGTGGGGGAGAGAGGGAGAAGCCAGAAAAAAAGACAGTAGCAAAGGCGAGGCAGCTTCGTCCTCCCAGAACCCAGGAATGGAAAGACCCAGGCCACTAGCTGGGGCAGTAGCAGAAAAAGAGAAGGGAGGGAGGAGGGAGTAGACGGATGGTGGAAGCCGAGGAGGAGGAGGAGGAGGAGGAGGAGGAGGAGGAGGAAGATGATTATGGAGATCCAAGTATAAGTGAAGTTAATTCTGACAGTGAAACTCTACAATCTCAGGAAAACACAGGTGAGCCTCCAGAGCCCCCTGAGCAGGCTGAACCTTCCAAATCCCAGCCAGAGACCCAAACTCAAAATCTAGAGAACCCTGAGATGAGCCAATCCTCTCTACTCCAGGAAGAAGCCATAGAAGAGCTCCCAGAGTCCTCTGAAGATGATGAACCTTCAGAAGACAATGAAAGCCCAAATCAGCATAAACTTGCTTCTGAGGGGGTTCCAGCATTAAATCATTCTGAGATAAATAGTCCATCTCCAAATAAAATTGAAGCTCAGCACTCAAACCTACCAAATGTCACATGGAAGCCTATGGAACTCAAGATTAAAGCAACTACAGGAGCTAAGGGACTCAAGTGGGAGAAGGGGGAGGGAGAAAGAAAAAAAAGACCGAAGCTGTCCCGAGGGTCCATGTCACACAGGCCTGGGCTCACGACTCTGACCAAGTAGCAACTGACTGAGGATCTCCTGCCGAATGATTTTACCCCCATCGTGTTTTTTTTGGTTTTTTTAATTTCTGTATGTGATCAATGTACTGATCTGCACGCAGGTCTGTGTACCCGTGTCGTGCCATGCCGCGGAGGTCAGAAGAGGGTCCTCAGATTCCCCTGGAGCTGGAGTTCTCCTGGATTGGTAGGTTTCAGATGTTCTCGGCCGCATGTGGGTGCGGGGGGATCGAACCCGGTCCCTTGTAAGAGGGTCGGCTCTTAACCGCTAGGCCACTCTCCAGCCCCTGATTTCCCCATCTTTAACAGAGAGCAGAACAATCAGACCATGAATATCAGCCGAAACCTGTGTCCACACGGCCAATGTGGCCCATCATACTGATGAGTCCAGGGAGAAAGCCTGGAAGACCTGTGCACACTCCTCTGACTGACACCATCCATGGTAGGTAAATGCTGGCAGGGCACACACAGTAACAGGGTCCCTCTTCTTAGGGGCCCCAACCTCTCCTTGCCCAAGTGCTTTTCCCTGGCTGCTTCCACCCTCAGGCCCATGACCACTGTCCTTTACTCCCTGGCCAAGGCCAATCACATTGTGTGTGTGCATGTTGCATAAGAGAGAGGCCAATGGGAACCGTGGGATCTCCTTCCTCAGGCCACACGCCCACCTTTTTTTTTTTTTTTTAAGCATCCTCTTGCTGACCTGTAGCTCCCTGAGTACACTAGCTGGCTGTTGCCAGCAAGCCCCGGGGATCCCCCTGTTCCACCTCACCCATCACAACACACACCACCCAACATTGGCTTTTTTGATGGTTTCTGGGGGGAAGAACTCAGATCCTCATGCTTGCAAAGGAGCTTAATCACCTCACCAGCCTCACAGTCGCCTTCTTCATCAAGTCTATAAAGCCACGAGACAGGTCAGCCAGACAATAGAGGGAGGCCACACAGGCAGCCACAGAAGGGCAGGTGCAGGTATCTATAGCCCACAGAGCCTGTGCTGCCCAGACAGGGTCGTTCCAGCTGAGGGGCAGCTTACGGGAGTCCCAACAGCCCCAGCCCCAGTCCTTCCTCACACTTAGCTCCTAATACAGTGAGTCGATCAAGACACAGTGAAACGTGGTGTAATTTTTGCAGAAAACAATGTGGGTGATGTATGCCCACGACTGGCACACAATAAAACTGTAGTAGAACGCAGAAAAAATGCACCCAGTCAATACAATAAAATCAGCACAAATACACTCGTGTAAAGCAAATAAATCTCCCAATCCAAATATGCTACAGTACTCTCATGAGGAGGGGGCGGAGAAGCCAGGGTCTGTATCGTTCAGGTTTTCCCAGAAATCTTGAGGGAAAATAGAAAGCCAAGCACTGAGTCCTCCCCCAAATAAATAAATAATAAATGTAATATATACAGATTGAAGGACTTTGGGGGCTGGTTTGTGTTTCTTCTGCGGCCTCGGGTTTCTTCTGGCAAGGCAACTGGGGGTGGAGGCCCCCAAATTACCGTCATCTGGGCCTTGTTGTGGAATTTTCAAGGGATTTGCAGTAATTAATGACAAAATGCTTGCAAATCCACTCATTGCTGACACAAAACAGCGGGTCAGGGATGTAACACTTTCAGCTGTAATTTGTAAATGTCAAATGAGCAAGGGCCGGAGAGAGAGAGTGGTGTGGATAAGAGGGAGAACCCAGAAAAAAAACAGTAGCAACGAGCACTTCGTCCTCCCAGAACCCAGGAAGTGAAAGACCCCCACTAAGCGTGCCACTAGCTAGGACGGCAAAGATAGCAGAGGGAAGAGACGGCGGGGAAAGAAGAATGGGAGTGGAGCAAGGACCACGGGGGGTGACATAATGGATGGGCACGGGTGGAAAATAGAGGAGGGGGGAAGAGAGTGGGAGGTGTGGATAGAGAAGAGACTGAATCAGGAAAAACGGTTTAAATAAAACCAGGGGAGATTAAATTAACTGATACATACATTCCAAGAGGTAGGTCGCAGGAGCAGCCATAAATACCAGCTCCCTATCTCCCCTGCTCAAGGCAGCGGGAGAGCCAAATAAAATTAAAAGATAAACAATAAAAATTACAAATGCATCAAGGGGGTCCTGTACTTGAGGTCTGTAAAGGAGGCTCTGAGCAGAGCCAGCTCACACGACCAGGACCCCACAGGGAGGGGCCAGGGGACTATCTTTAGTGTTTGGCTGGGCCCTCGCTTCAGCCAATAGAAGATTTGCAGGGGTGATAGTGATAGTACCAAGAACAAGCAGTTTTGCATATTAATAATATCACGAAGCACTTCTTGGTCATTAACATCTGGTAAGGAGGGTGAGAGCCGTTTTTCCACCCTTTTTATAGGTGAGGACAACTGAGGCGATAGAGGCTGTGAACTTGAGTTTATATTTTTCTACAGCCTTAGCTACGGATTTGACCCAGTTTCCTTTCCCACATTGCTTGTTATGGCTTGATTGCTGTGTGTATTCTTGGTGTCACACTGTTGTTGGTCGCTTTTTTGGAGGTGTCCACCTTTACTTGAGAGCCCAGCTTGTGACAGTCTAGCTCAGCTCATTTTAGGTTGTACCTGCCTCTGGCTCCTCTCCTCTGTTTGTTGATCTCCTGTGATGCGAAACGCTCTACCACCACCACACACCCTGCTTGTTCCACCCAAGCCGCTCCACCACAGTGGACTGAGAAACCTTCAGAAACCATGACCCAAAATAAACCGTTCCCTCCTTTAAGTTTTTCTGTCAGCATTCTTCTCATAGCAGCACACAAGTACTAATACAGTCAAGGAGCTGGTCTGAGAGACTGGATATATTTTCCACCTCCTAAAGCAGCCAAGACTGTATTCTCTGAGCAGAAACATCCAACCTCCCACATTCAGAAGATTTTTTTTTTTTTTTGGTCTTTTCAAGACAGGTCTCCTGTAAGCCCCAGCTGTCCGGGAACTCGCTCTGTAGACCAGGCTGGCCTTGAAACTCAACAAAGATCCGCCTGCCTTGCCTCCCTGCTAGGATTAAAGGTGTGCACCACCATACACCGGCCTCAGAAGATTTTTTTTTATCTAAAAATTATTTAATTCCCTGACACGCATACTCATGACTGGTTCTCATGGGTGTGGTCTAACATCGGTAGACTGAGGAAATGCTAATGCCCAAAGCTACATACTTTTAAGAAATTTAATTTACTTTCATTTCTACCATAGTAACAAGACACCAACAACAGCAACAACAAACACACCTACCAAAACACATGTGGGGGGGAGAGATAAGCCTAGTGTTTAAGAGCACCGACTGCTCTTTGCAGAGGACCTGGGGTTCCATCCCCATCACCCACATGGCGCGCCGAGAAACCGTCTGTAACTCCAATTCAGGAGAACTNGTACTCTGAGCCCGCAGCAGGCCCTAGCCAAGATTCCAGATAGTCCTGAGCCAGGAGAACTCCAGTTCCAGGGGAATCCGAGACCCTCTTCTGACCTCCACGGCATTGCACGACACGGGTGCACAAACCTACATGCAGACAGTACATTCATACACATACAAAAATAAATAAAATTAAAAAAAAAAAACAAAATAACACTAATGTAAGACTGAGTCTCTCTAGGTCTCCGAGAACACTTTATGCACACCTAGGCTCAGAAGATACACTCCCTTGTAGGAATCACAAGCTTCCTCCCTGGCCAGGGTCCTGAAACCTCTGCTTTGAGACAGGGCCTGAGTCACCAGCAAGGTTAACCCAGGATGATCTTGAGGAGGCAGAGCCTGGGGGAAGGCTGGGAAGAAGACCAGCCTGGTAGCACCAAAGTCCTGTTGGACAAAACCTGGGAAGGACCAGAAGAAGCTGGCCGTGTGTTCTGACCTCACAGCCACGGGAGGCCCCACTTTACAGGCTTCGATCCTCATCTTCAAACGGGGGCTTGTTGACAGCCACAGCAACACGGCACCAAGGTTTCAGCTGGACCCTCAGGGAATCCCTGCTATACCCTGACTGCACACCAAGCAGCGTTCTGGGGGCAGAGCTGCGACGAGACGCACAAGGGGACCAGAAGTTCTGCTCCTACTGAGCCTATGCCACAGTCAATATTGTCATTTTTTTTTCTAAGCCTAGAAGTGATTTTGTGCACACGTAATTACATGCATTGTCTTCTGTGAGTTCAAAGTGTTCACTTGTAGAATATCAATCAGATGACACTTTTACAGCCCTGTTCAATATTGTTATTTCTTCTTTCTTGCTGTTCTCTTCCTTCTCCTCCTCCTCTTCTGCTTCCTTTTCTGTGTTGTTTGTTTTGCAATAGGATCTTACTTTGTTGCCCAGGCTTAACCTTGAACTCCTGGGCTCAAGCGGTAGAAGTACAGGCATTCGTCACATCCCTAGGTCACTTATTTATCTTAATTGCACTTATTCATTTCTCGAGTGGAAGTGAGCATGCCCACGTGCATGTGTGGAGGTCAGAGGACAACTTGAAACAAGTTGGTTCTCTCCTTTCATCTTATGGGTCTTGGGTATCAAACTTGGGTCACCAGGCTTGGCAGCAAGCACCTTTACTGACTGAATAATCTCATAAGTCCTTTATTTTTGTAAGTAAAGAAGCTCTAATGATAAAAGAGGCTAGAGCCCCTGAAGGCTGTGAGCAGAGCAGAGGCTAGCACTCAACTAATGCTATCTGTTGAACAGTGGCTGCTACCAACCTGGTACCCTGCCACCTACAGGTCTAAAGGGGTTGGAGGCTCTGGGGGGTGGGGTACCAACAGCCACCGTGCTCCCTACCTACCCCAGTTGATGGCCTTCCTCTGCCTGGCCCTTTTCCTTGCCTTCACCCCAACCAAGATCACAGCTCTAGAAGCCATTCTGCTCAAGTTAGCTCATCTTAACCCCAGACTCCTTGCAATTCCTACCCACTTCCAAGGAAAATGACCTCCTGGGGAAAGGTTGTCAGGAACACCTGCAAGGGAGCCACTTGTCCTAGATGGCATAGATGCTGCCCCTGAGAGCTGCCCATTCAGTGCCAGTGGCCTCATATCTTTGTACCAGGCTTTCTTTCTCACCAAGAAAATGGAGGAAATTACCAGCAACTCCACTGTTGTGAAGATTAGAGAACAGAATATGTGTCTCCTATAAATGTTAATTTTATTGTTGTTGTTGTTGTTTTTGTCTTTTTGAGACAGGGTCTCCCTAGAGCCCCAGCTGGCCTGGAACTCATTCTGTAGACCAGGCTGGAACTCACAGAGATCTGCCTGCCTCTGCCCCCCCCCCCGAGTGCTGGGATTAAAGGCATGCACCACCGCAATACGCCCAGCAAATGTTAATTGTTAAGATTACATTTTCTGGGCCTGGAGAGATGGCCTAGAGGTTAAGAGCGCCGACTGCTCTTGCAGAGGACCCAGCTTCCATCCCCAACACCCACATGGCGGCTGAGAACCGTCTTTAACACACCCGAGACAAACCTGCATGAAGATACTACATTCATACACATACAAAATAAATATTTTACTTATTATTTTTTAATAAATAAATTTTTTTTTAATTTTTAAAGATTACATTCTCCTCTGGGGCTACCAGCAGGTTATAAAATTGGGGGGGGGGGGGAAAAAAAAAAAAAAAAAAAAAAAAAAAAAAAAAAAAAAAAAAAAAAAAAGAGACCCCCCCACCCCAAAAACAAAGCTCTGGACCAAAAAGACGCAGCAGCAGCAAAGGTCTGTCCTTAATTCCATACTGCGGAATCTCTGAGTCCTGATTCCTTCCCCATCATGTAAAGTTGAGGAAGGTGGTGGGAAATATGGAGTTTTCAGGTCTCAATTATAAACAGACTGTGAAGGAAGGTCAGGGCCCAGTAAAAACGGTTAATGATTTACTAACGCAGCGAGGGCCGTTGGTGGCGCACGCTTATATCTAGCATTGGAGAGGCAGAGGAGGTGGATCTTGTGTGAGTTTCCAACGGTCAGCCTTGCGTACTACAGAGTGATTCCAGGACAGCCTGGGGCTACAGGGAGACCCTGTCTGAAACGACCAAAAAAAAAAAAAAAAAAAGATACTTGGCGGATGGCCAAGAGGGATGACACTGGACTAGCCCTAGCCTGGGAAGTCAGGAATAGCAAAGGCAGGATGTTCTAAAAGTCCATGTCCGAATGAGAAAACTAAGCCACATCAACCAGGGAACCAGGGCTGTGTCAGGAGCGGCTAGTAAATGGTGGGGAGGGAGTTAAGGAAGGGGACCCCCACCTGGTCACCTTCGGGCCCTGGGTTAGGGGGCTTGCGCCATCAGTGGCTCCACCCTCTGCTGAATTTAATGAATCTGAGAAAAATTACGAAGTCCCATAAAGCCACAAGTATCATAAAAAGTATAATAAAATTGAGAAAAGCTATTAAGTTATAAATACACCCAATGCGTGCAACATCACTCAGTCGGGGAGGAAGTCGGTATAAAATAAAGTCATTCCACAAGTGACTAAATCTCTTAATTCACGAGGCGCACGCTGCCCTTTAGCAGTGCCCCAGCTCGCTTGTCCCCGGCAGGAGTTTGTGTAGCACGAACTTCCCCGCAACAGACACCAGTGACACCAGTGGGTGGGACGACAAAGAAAAAGGAACAAAGATGGCACAGACAAACGGATGGACAGACAGAAGGACAGTGAGCCCGCAGGAGGCGGCCCGGGCCCCCGGTGGTGTGGTCCTGAGCCCTGGGAGCGGTGGGGTCACCAGATCCCCAGTCTGGAGCCAGAGGCTGGCCGATTAGCCCTGGGGAAGACGGGAAGAAAGAGAAATGAAAGCCCAGCCGGGAGGGGAAATTTGTAGCTGTTTGGCTGGGTGCCGGCCACCCTCCCTGCTGGGCCCGCCGGACCCCAGTACTATGAATATTCATCGCTGCAATTAGAGAGAGCTCCCCGTGCCCATCAAGGTTATTTGTGCGTCCAATACAAACAAACACGCTAAGGAGCAGCTTTCACCCGAGGCTGCAGCGCGCACTGCGCAACGCAACCCCTCAAAACCCGGGGAGGGGGGGACCCCAGGCCGCGGACGAGAGCCCCGGGGGACGTCGAGGCTGGCGAGCAGCAGGCTGGCTGCGTCCCGCCTAACCCACACTCACTTTCCAGGAGAGAGATCGAAGCCCTAGAGAAGGGCTGGAGAGCGGGTCAGATCGGTTCCCACCTCAGCCCGCGCCAGTCAGCCCTCCTCTACCCTAGGCTGCGACCCAGTGACTCCAAAATACCGTGCATTTTCAGAGATTTCCGCCGGTGGCCCACGTCCAGAGGCGCCCCCGGGCCTGGCTGCGCTCCAGGAAGACGGGCAGGACGCCAGGAAGCGCTCAGGGGCCTGGGCAGGCAGCTGGATGCTGGGCGCCCACGGGAGAATAGGAGGCAAGGAAGGCAGGCCTGGCCCCCCGCAGAGGGCGGGATGTAGAAGGATACGGGGCCAGCAGAGCTCAGGGGACCACCCTGGTGAGCAAAGTGTCTCTACGATTCCCAGAAGGTCAGTCTTCATTTCACCCATTTCCCGCCTCAGAAAATGGGCCGAGTCTGGATCACACTCTAGCAAGTGTCTTAAAATCAGGTGTGAGACAGAGCCACTTCTAGACTGCAGGCTTTATCTGCGAGAAAGGTGGGGGGCGGGAGAACGCCGAAGGGGTCAACCCCACAGAGCACCTGAGTGACAGTATGAAGCTCGGCTCTTCCTGACTGTGGACTGAAGGGTCTGTCCTGCACCCGGCACACGTAGCATGTGCTTCAGTAATGTTTGTTCAAGGGAGAAAAGGAGGGACTGGATGGAGCAGATCTGGCGTGGGCAGGTGGAAGAGGGATGGAAAGACGCACAAGGCAGCGGAGATTTCCAACCACGTACAATCAGATCAAAATACAGATTGTGTGTGTTCTTCAAACAGCCACAAAGTATCAACAGTGCAAATGTCCATCAATGATGAGTGTATAAACAAAACTTCAGGCCTACAAGATGGCTCAGCAGCTAAAGGCTGCTTCTACCATATGGTAGAAGGAGAAAACTCACTCCCAAAAGTTGTCTTCTGACCTCCACACTCTCAGGCACGCACACATACACACACACACACAATAAAGGAATAGATGTTGTGCTCGCTTCAGCAGCACATATACTAAAAATGGAACGATACAGAGAAGATTAGCATGGCCCCTGTGCAAGGATGACAAGCAAATTCGTGAAGTTAAAAAAAAAAAAAAAAAGGAATAGATGTAATTTTACATTTTTTAATTAAATGTGGCAGATCCCTACAGTGGAATACTACTCAGCAGTACAAAGGATCCAACAACTGATTCATTGCCACATGAATGAACCTTGAAAATATGCTAACTGCAGAAGCCACTCTCAAAGGACTATGTAAGATATGATTTCAGTTTTATGAAATGCCCAGAATAGACAAACCTCTAGAGATGGAAAGTACATTAGCGATTATCTAGGGTTGGTAGGCTAGGGGAATTTAACAATAGCAGCTACAGGATGCAGAATTTCTTTGGGGGATAATGAAATGTTCTAAAATTGTGATGATGGTTGCATAATTGTGAATATACTAAAAGCCACTGGATTGGATGTTTTTCGTGCATGGATTGTAGCCATGTAAATTCTATCTCAATAAAGCAGTTAACAAAACCAAAGAAACATGATGCTAAATAAAGGATTAGATTCAAAAGATCCTCCAGAAAAAGGAAATCTATACAGGTAGAATGTAGATTATCGAATGGTTGCCTAAGCCTGGGGGGTAAGAAGGGGATTAACTGTAAACATGCACCAGGGACCTTACTGGGGTAAGAGAAATATCCCATAACTAGGTCACAATGATGGACGCACAATTCAATATACCCACTAAAAACTAAATATTATATGCTTTAAATGGGTGAATTGTATGTGTTTGTGAATTTTACTTCAACAGCTGTGTTTGTTTGTTGTTCATTTGTTTCTTTTTGAGACAGAGTCTCATGTAGTCCAGACTGGCCTCCAACTGGTTAGGCAGTCAAGGATGACCTTGAACTGATTCTCTGCTTCTGCCTCCCAAGTTTGGGGATTGTAGATATGGTATCACACCTGGCTTATGTATCATACCTGGTTTATGCAATGCTGGGGCTAGAATCCAGGGCTTACTACATGCTAGATAAGCACTCTACCTACAGAACTGTATCTCCAGCCCCTAAAAAAGTTTTTTTTTTCTGTTTTTTTTTTTTTATCTTCTGTCTGTGGCTTCTGGGTATTGCCTCAGGTCTGCTTGCTTTCAAGTCATACACTTTACTGACTAAGGTGTCACCCCCTCTTCTCCTTTTTCCAAGCATAAAATTATCCAGAATCTTTTTTTTTTTTCCTTCACAGATTCTGAGTATGCAATGCTGCCCAATCATTTATTAAAGCCAATTCTTAAATTTTCATATCCTCTCTGGATCCTTATTAGAATTTTACATCCTTTCTTCTGAAATATGTTCTTTTTTTAATACATATATTTTTATCAAATCTAGACCTGTGTCCTCCCATCCCCCCACCCCTCCAGAGCTCATGCATTCTGCCAAACATGCTATTCATCTCTTTCTCAGTCTTTCTCAATATTCTCCATGGGGGAAGTTGACTGTTCACTGTTTCAGTCAGTAAGTTTTTTTTTTTAAAGCCAGGTGTCAGCCGGGCATGGTGACACACACCTTTAATCCTAGCACTTGGGAGGCGGAGGCAGACGGATCTTTGTGAGTTCAAGGCCAGCTGGTCTACAGAGTGAGTTCTAGGACAGCTGGGGCTACAGGAAGACCAAAAAAAAAAAAAAAAGCCAGGTGTGGTGGCACATGCCTTTAATCCCAACACTCCAGAGGCCAGCCTGGTCTACATAAGTGAGCTCTGAGCCAGCTAGAGATATGGGGGGGGGGGGTAGTTTTTTGAAAATGTAAATGGGTAGGTAGCATGGTGGTACACACCTGTAATCCTACCAACTGGGAGGCCAAGGCAGGAGGATCACAAGATCTGAGCTAGTCTGGGCTCAACAAACAGACAACTACAGGTTGTATCTTATCCCCAGAATCTCTAACCCGGTGGGGGTGCTGCTGTTGGCCGGGGAACCACACTTGGGGAACCACAAAGATGGAAAACAGAAGCCACGAAGAAAAGAGGGGCCTGTTTCTAAAAGCAACACCAGGAACAATATTCCAGCACCAGCTCTGTGTCTGAGGCTCTCTGAGGTCTCAGGGAGACCTACGTGGACTGACATGAGGCTGTGAATGAAGGGCAGGTAGGAGCAGCTCACTCTCCAGCCTGGAAGCTTTCCTCAGCTTCAGACAGCCTCAGAGTTAATTTCCCAGCAGCCTCTCCACCATCGACTGAAATTGGCAGCATAAATAGGAACTGCTGTTTATTTACCACTTACCTCTGTCTTGCTCCGCTTAAATACTGAGGGGAAACCACAGCCATTAGGGTCAGAAGAAAATTACCAGCACGCAGCGTCGCTGTGGGTGGGTGAAAAATGATATTAGGAATGGGGGAGGGGGGCAGAAAAAAAGTAAATAGAGGAGAAAAGGAGGGAGGGTGGGGGAGGAGGAAAAAATGTCTGGTACCAACAGAGCATGAAATAAAATAAAATTAAATAAAGATCTATTGAAGCCGGGCGTGGTGGCGCACGCCTTTAATCCTAGCACTCGGGAGGCAGAGGCAGGCGGATCTTTGTGAGTTCAAGGCCAGCCTGGTCTACAGAGAGAGTTCCAGGACAGCTGGGACTACAGGGAGACCCTGTCTCGAAAAGACCAAAAAATAAAAAATAAAAATAAAAATAAATAAATAAAGATCTATTGAGTGGGAGGGAAATCTCAGGCTCAGGAAACAAGGTGGAGTTGGGGGAGGGGACTGTTCTAGAGTTGGTGGTCTTTTCTGTTTATCACGTTTATTTATTTATTCGTGTGACATGCTGTGTGTGAGTCCAGAGGATAATTTGTAGAAGTTGGTTCTCTCCTTCTACCCTGTGGGTCCTAGGTCTTGAACTCAGGATGTCCGGCTTGTCAGCAAATGGCTTTACCCGATGAGCCGTCTCGCCAGCTCCATAAAGTTGGTTTTAGCTGGGCGCACACCTTTAATCCCAGCACTCACGAGGCAGAGGTAGGTGGATCTCTGTGGGTTCAAGGCCAGCCTGGTCTACAGAGCGAGCTCCAGGACACCTGGTACAAAAAGGGAGACCCTGGGGCTGGAGAGATGGCCTAGCGGTTAAAAGCGCTGACCGCTCTTGCAGAGGACCCGGGTTCAATCCCCAGCACCCAAATGGCGGCCGAGAACCGTCTGAAACTCCAATTCCAGGAGAACTCCAGTTCCAGGGGAATCCGACACCCTCTTCTGACCTCCGCGGCATTGCACGACATGGGTGCACAAACTTGCATCAAGACAGTATTCAATACACACTACAGAAAGATAAATAAATTAAAAAAAAAAAAAAAGGAAGACCCTGTCTCAAAAATACCAAAAAAAGGGTAAAACTAAAAAGAAAAAAAAAGTTGGTTTTAATTGTAGACCAGGGAGATTGTTAATTCTAGTTCCAGTTTTCTGATGACCTAAAGAACCAGTAAAACTGCTTCTCTTTCTTCCCTTCACCAGGAAACTGGTCCAGGGAGGGGTTAAAAAGGTAAAAACTACCCACGTTGGGGGTATCTTCTATACCTCTGTGGTCTTGGGGTTGTGGAGAACCCCTTCTCCTGGGGCTTCACCATTTTCCACCTGCCACCCCCCACCACCCCCACCCCCGCCACCCTGGCAGAATTAATTGGAGCAAGAGGAGCGCATTTATCGCCTCCCCTCCTGCTCCACACTAAATCTTGCAGCAATGCTTCTAAAAGTCAATAAAACGAGAGGGAAGATGCGATAAAATTAAGGTGGAAAGTGTGATGAGGATAGGAAATGGGAATCTTCTTTTTAATTTAGCTTTAATTTTAATTTTTTTGTCACCTCTCCAAGCAGCCTGTGTGCTATGGCGGTGGAAGGGCGGACAGGAGGAAGGGCTGGCTTTTTAAGGACAGGAAGAAAACCGCACAGTGGGCCTGGTTGGGGGGTGGGGTGCATCAATGGGAGGAGGCGTGGAATGGGAGCAGGGCTGTCAAAATGCTGCTCGTCCAGAGCCTTGGGGTGCTCCTTCTCTGTGCTCTCAGCCCATTGGCCAGCTCTGGGGGCTGATGGGGCACTCCGAGCAGTCACTGTGTCTTAGTGTCTCTTTATCCACAGTGCCTGGCCCATGACCCGAGTCCCATGACCCAAGTGGCAGCAGCAATGACAGCAGTTAATGGTGACTGAGTGTCTCCAGGAATCTCAGCACCCTTTATTGCTTCTTTCGCTTTATTCCGAATACCAACCCTAGGAACCAGACACCACTGTCCTAATCTGCACATGAGGACCTGAGGACAGAGGTGGAACATCTGGGCAGTGTTTACTGAGCTGGTGGGTGAGACCGCTAGACATGGTAGATAATGGAGAATTCCTATTTGGTTGGCATGTTTTGTTTCCTTTTGTTTTGATTTTGAAACAGGATTTCATGTTACCCAGACTGCCCTAAAACTCACTATATAGTTGAGGATAACATTGAACTCCTTTTTAAATCTGTGTGTGTGTGTGTGTGTGTGTGTGTGTGTGTGTAAGTGCACATGTCGTGCCAGAGCATTGTGAGGATAAGGAGACAACTCCAAGGGTCAGTCCTCACCTTCCACCCTGTTCACAGCTGCATACTCCAGGCTAACCAGCCCGTGACGTCTCCCGTCTTTGCCTCCTAGCTCAAGTAGGAGCACTGTAATTCCAGATCTACACTACCAGGTCCAGATTTACATGGGTTCTGGAGGTCCCCATGTTCCCCTTACCCCATGGTAAGCTCTTTACCCACGGAGTCATCCCCTTAGCCCCGATCTTGAACTATTGATCCTCCTACCTTTACTTCCTGAGTGCTAGCATTACAGGGGTGCACCATCATGCCCTGCTTTGACAATAGGTAATTCTTATTTATGGAGTAGATGAATGGACAAATAAATAACTGAATGAAATAAAAATACCAACAAACTAAGCTGGACATGGTGACATGCCTATAATCCTAGCTGTAAGGAAAGTGAAGCACAAGGATCTTGAGTTTAAGAACAACACTGGGACAGCCAGTGCTCTTAATCACTGAGCTATCTCTCTCCAGCCCCCTTTATTTTATTTTACGTGAATGAATGTTTTGTCTGAATGTATGCAAGTGCATCCATGCGTGTAGTGCCTGCAGAGACCAAAGAGGGTATCAGACCCCTTGGAACTGGAATTACTGACAGTTGTTAGGTGCCAAGTGGGTGCTGGGAATTGAACACAGGTCCTCTGCAAGAGCAGACTGTCCTCTTAGCCACTAAGCAATCTCTCCAGCCCCCTCAAGTACTTTTTTTTAAAGCAAGTATGTAAGAGCCAGGGGTCTCAGTGTCCTACCCCCCAGGGAGGCTGGGGGAGCCAGAGAAAGGTAGGAGGCATGTTCCAAAGCAATCTGAGGTTTCTTGGTGCTGCTGGGAAAATCTGCGTGTTAGGCCTTAGTCCCTGTGTGTGATTCCTCTCCCATTTTTAGAAAGGAATAACATCCCTCATCCCCGTCAAGCCAGATGTTCTCACGGGAGTAATCCAACCTCAAGACAGTGTCTATGGCTCCAGTTGTAACCTTTTCCTCAAGAACAGGGCCTGGTAGCAGCTGTGTTACTGATGCTCCCTCCTAAAAGCAAGCAAGTATCCTGAACTACCTCAGTAGGCCCCCCAGGGCCTGTCAGTGTTTAGATCTGGAAGCTTTTAAAGACCCTTTGGGACAGCAAGGCCAACTCAGCCATTTACACAGGACAGTGAGGAGCAGAGGACTGCCTTCCCTCCAGTCACACAGGAGTCTTCAGGAACCGCCCCCCACAACACTGAGGTTTGTGGTTTCTCTCTACTCAATAGGGGACCCCTACTCAACATTTTCCCACTTCTCATATGGGTTTCCAGCTCAGCCCCCTTGATGGTAGCCTCAGGAAATAAGCAAGAGGTGGGTATTAAAACTCCATCATCCCAGTCAGGAAACAGGCTCAGACAAGGTTTGAGATGTCTCTGGGACCATATCTGGATCCTGACACTGAGCAGGGCTGTGTCCAGGGAAGGATCTGGCTGCTGTCTGCCCTCTATAAACTATAAGAAAATAAAAACAAGAAAATAAAAACAAAAACTAGGGCTGGGCATGATGTTTTTAATCCTAGCAAAGGCAGGCAGATCTCAGTGAGATCTAGGCCAGCCTGGTCTACATAGTGAGTTCCAGGCCAGTTGGGGCTACAAGGAAACCCTGTCTAAAACTAAATAAATAAATAAATAAATAAATAAATAAATAAATAAATAAATAAATAAATAAATCAAAACCAAAAAAACTTACCTGTTTGAGGAAGATGGTTTCCTCTCTTCCATCAAACTTGGGCTCTACTCCCCAACCCCTGCTTCTGATGTGCAGGCCCCCTTGAGCCATATACCCCATCCAATGTCACCTCCTGAAAACCCTAGTCCTAAGCCGGGCGTGGTGGCGCACACCTTTAATCCTAGCACTTGGGAGGCAGAGGCAGGTGGATCTTTGTGAGTTCAAGGCCAGCCTGGTCTACAGAGTGAGTTCCAGGACAGCTGGGACTACAGGGAGACCCTGTCTCGAAAAGACCAAAAAAAAAGAAAACCCTAGTCTCTTCAACTGAAGGAGGAAAAAAGGACGGCTGTCTAGTTAACAACCTCCTCAAATGCCTCCAAATAATGTTCCTTTCATTAAAAAAATAAATCATCTCAAAGCTCATATAATGTCTTGGAGAAGTATACATGAAGTATCTGTAAGTAAAAAAATAAACATAAAAGACAAGTTACCAGATACTGGGTAGAATACACACCAATTATACTTGTTTTAATTAGAGTTTATAGTTATATTTATGCATGTTCAGAAGACTAGAAGATCTACTAAAATATTTCTAGTGGCTTTTGTTTTCTTCCATATTGTATTTATCTATTTTCCAAAATCTTTTGCTATGATCATGTGTCCTTTTTTTCAAGTATATGGGAAGAAATGATAAATGAATTTTTAAATTCTGCTTCATTGACCTGAAACTCTGAAACTGCTAGAGGAAAAGCACAGAAAAACTTCAAAATCTAGGCATAGGCAAGGACTTTCTGAACAGGACACAAGTGGCTCAGGAAGTAGGGCCAACAATCAACAAATGGGGCCTCAGGGAATTAAAAAGCTTTTCATAGCAAAGGAAATGGTTAACTGGGTGAAAAGATAGCCTACCCAACTGTGAACTGGAGAAAATCTTTGCTAGCTATACATCTGACAGAGGACTGAAACCTAGAATACACAAAGAACTAAAGAAACTAAACAAGAAATCAAACCCAATCAATAAATGAGTTAATGAAATGAACAGAAAGTTCACGTATGAAATGCAGGCAGTGAGATGGCTCAGGGGTAGAAGTGAGTGCCACTAAGACTGACCTGAAGTCAATCCCCAGGACCCACATGGTGGAAGAAATTGTCTTTTGAGCTCTGTACATAGGCTGTGACACTTGTGCCCACACATATACACAAACATAAAGAAATAAATACAATTTTTAAAAAATTAAAAATTGCCTGGTATGGTGGTATACACACACCTTTAATTCCAGAACTCAGGAGGCTGAGGCAGGCAGATCTCTGTGAGATTGAGTCCATGAGTCCAGCCTGGTCTAGATAGCAAGTCCCAGGCCAGCTGGGGCTACAGGGAGACCCTGTCTCAAAAAGCCAATATATATA
>VZQC01004974.1:4005251-4038036 GCA_009823505.1 Rhizomys pruinosus
TATTATTCAACTTTTAAAAAGGCATCCTGTCTTTTACCATAGCATAGATGAATCTGGGGGACATTATAATGAAATAAGGCAGAGGCAGAAAGAAAATAATTGCAGACTATCACTCATATGTAAAATATTTTAAAAATAAAAAGTCCAATATGGGGCTGGAAAGAGCTCAGTGGTTAAGAGCATTGGCTGCTCTTGCAGAGGATCTGGGTTTGATTCCCAGCACCCACATGGCAGCTAACGACCATCTGTAACTCCAGTTCCAGGGAATCCAATGCCCTTCTTCTGGTCTCCATGAGCACTGCTCAACATGAATGCACTTAACATACATATAGCTAATACACTCATACCATACACATAAAATAAAAGCAGAGCTGGGCATGGTGGCGTACACCTTTAATCCCAGCACTTGGGAGGCAGAGGCAGGCAGATCTCTGTGAGTTCAAGGCCATCCTGGTCTACAAACTGAGTTCCAGGACAGGTGGGGTTGAAGGGAGACCCTATCTCAAAAAGACAAAAATAAATAAATAAATAAATAAATAAAGCAATAAATAAATGTTTTAATTTTTAAAATCATGTATACAGATACAGAGCAGTAAATAAAACAGTGGTTCTATGGATAAGGAGACCAAAATGGGGAGACGTAGGTCAGAATCTCACTATGTAGTCCAGGCTGGCCTTGAACTTCAGATCTTCCTGCCCCAGCACCACCATGCCCAGCTAAAATTGTACCATTTCAGTTCCTGCTAAATGGTTTCTAGCTGCTTTTGCCCTCACCCCCAATCAAATTGTGTACCTGATGATTTCAGCCTCCTGAAATGGAATCCTGCTATGTCATAATTGTTCCCTAGGTTGGTCCAAAGCTCAGCAGCTTGAATTAGGTCTGGCAAGAAGGAGTGGGTGGGCTAGGTGTAGAGGAATATGCCCCCAAAGAGAAGGGGAACCTGAGCCCCTGAAGACAGCTCTGCTGTGCCCAAGCCTGAGTTCAATAGCAGGGCTGGGGAGGAGGGTGGATTCCATCTTCACTGGAAAAAGATTTATTTCTTGACTCCCCTAGTGCCTTTGGAGAACAGCAATAATTCTCAGCTGAACCCAGCCCTCGTTGGCACCAGCAGCTCCGTCCCAGGCCTGTACCAGCAGCTCCGTCCCAGGCCTGTACCAGCAGCTCCATCCCAGGCCTCCACAACACTCTAGGAACCAACTTCTGACTTCTGTCATGACTCACCATGGTGCCACACATCCACCTGACAGCTCACCTGAGGCTAGGAAGCTTGCAAGAAAGATGAAGCACAAGGACTGGTGAGACACCTCAGCCCGTGAAGGCTGCCACCTGGCTTGATTACATGAGTCTGATCCCTAGGACCCACAGGTGGAAGAAGAGAACTCACCCCCATAAGCTATCCTCTGACCTCCACATCCATACAAATGCAAAAAAATAAATATAATTTTAAAATATGTCCGGGCATGGTGGCACACGCCTTTAATCCCAGCACTCTGGATGCAGAGGCAGGCGGATCTCTGTGAGTTCAAGGCCAGCCTGGTCTACATAGAGAGCTCCAAGCAAGCTGGGACTAAAAAGAGACCCTGTTTCAAAAACAAACAAACAAAAAAAAGGAGCACAAATGTGGGGTTTTGATGCCCACAGACCTCAATTGAGATTGTTCCTTCCCCTCTGTATAGTCTACAAAGTCCTCAGCGGGGTCTGGTGGAGTAGACAGGACAGATACTATGAACCCACCTATCAGGATGAGAAACCCCAGGTTCCAGAAAAGGGAGAGATTTGCTCCAGGTCATACCCTCCAGTGTCAGTCACCCTAATAATGTAGATCCAATAATATAGACTGCATCACCTCCCATTAACTGAGTGTCTGGCCCCAAGCTAAGTGCCTTCTAGGATCTACCATTCAAGATGGCTGCACTCCAGGGACAGTATCACCCCCACTTACAGATGATGAACTGGGAAGCTAAAGAGGGTGGAAGAGTTGGGGGTGTCACTTCCCCCAAGCAGCCTGACTCCATGGGACTCCCACAGCTGATGGGGAGACCTTGTCTATCTGACCCCCTGAATCCCAGCACTCAGCCGACAGCCTAACCATGTATGCTGGCTGAACAAGTGAGATGTTGATTAACTGCAAGAGTTTTCTCCCAGCTGTACCGGTGACTCACCCTTCTAGACCCTTCTTGCTCCTCTCTCCTAACTGCTCATAGCTCTTCACCAGCTCAGGGAGGATTCAGGGTAACAGCCCCTGAGCCTTCCAAAGAGCTTTACTCCACATGCTCAGGCTTTGGGATTTGTGAATTGTCCCCATGTTAGCCAGCCTTCATCATTAGAAACAATACCCAGGGGAGCCAACAGATAAAGAGGAAAGCTTGGTTCTGGTGCAGGGTTTTAGAGGTTCCAGTGCATAAAACCATTGCTTTTAGGCCACAGGAGGGGGGTGCTCATGGCAATAGCAGGCAGCATGTGGTAGAATGAAATTGCTCACTCCAAGGCCAGAAAATAAAAAAGAAGGGGCCAGGGTCCCTCCAAGGACATGGCTCCAAAGACCTGGGGACTTACCCTTGGGCCCTACTCCCAAAGGTGCCATCTCCTTCTGATCATACCACCCCAGTGACTAAGCCCTTAACACACCGGCTTTCAGAGGACTACAGCAGTCCCCATGGCGGCCCAGCCGCAGTTGCCTCACCTGTACCAGGCATGAGGTGGACTGCGGGCGAAGGTGCCTTTGCCAAGTCTGCCCTCTCCTTCCTTCCTCCTCCCCAAGATGTTTCTGAGGTTCCCTTTCTCTCTGAGTGCACAGAGCCCAGACAAGCACAGAGAGGCCTACAAGGGAAGGGATGTAGGGCAGGCACAGAATGGTCAGACCCAGTCTCAAGACCTTCTTTGCTGAACAGGGAAAATGCTAAAGTCTAAGACAGAGTGTGAAACGTGGAGGCCTCTGGGAATGCTGACGGCCCCAGCTGTCTTCCATCTCCAACACTCTGACCCCCCACCTCCCCGGTCCAAGTTAGTCAATCACAGTGTTTCCTTTAAGCAGAAAGAAATGCAAGGAGCCGCTCCACAGACCTATGGGACAGAGGCACTTCTTCCTGAGGCACACTGAGCGCCCTCGTAAGCATGATCCTATCTAAGCTTCTCCCAAACCCTGAAACCTGCTCTTATAATCCCCACTTCAGTGACCCACTAAGATCACGTGGCTGGGACAGCTAAATAGCACACAACCTTCCAGGCCTCTGGAGGCTGTGTCTGGCTGTCCCTGGAGCAAGGCTGACACCTAGTCCACATTCCCTCAAGCTTCCTCCCGCACACATACCTCTCACCTGTGTGGGTCCAAGGCCGGTAGACCCATGAGATCCACCTGGGGTTACAGCAGTCAGGGATAAGACAGCTTCTCCACGCCCGTGTCCCAGGCGAGCTGTTACCAAGCCAGGTGCAGTGCGTCCTCCCCATTCCCCCTCTTCTCTGTCCTACCCACAGCTGCTGTTTAAGCTCCAAACACTGGGACCCTGTGAATGACCAGAAGCCATGGATAAGAGATGCCTAGCCCTGGATCCCCAGCCTGGCACCTTCATCCAGGTGTCCTTGGACCAGCCAGCCCCAGCCCTCTGGGTTTCAGACCCACGGAAAGCCTGCCTGTCTCCCTCCAGAGCTGTGCCCACCTTGTCCTCGGTCTGGTAACCTGAACGTTGGCCAATGTCGGAGCGCCACCTAGTGCTCCTGGCAGGCAGCCCCAGCCCTGGCTTACTGCCGGGTGACCATTCACTCACTCACTCACCTTGTCCCTGAGCAGATGCTACTCAGAGACAGGGAGATCAGAAGAGGAGGGGCATGTAGGCCAAGACTCATCTTTACAGAGGACCCCAGTGTAGACCTATGACCTAACATCTGGATTATACTTGCCTTTCAGTCACAGAGAGCCCTCCTGGGAAGCAGTCAACAGCCCCTTCAATTTAAAAACTTTTTTCTGAGCTGGGGTCAGAAAAGTTCAAGGCCAGCCTGGTCTACAGAGTGAGTTCCAGGCCAGCTAGAGCCACAGGGAGACCCCGTTTCAAAAAGACAGGGGACAAAAAACAACCAACCTTTGTTTTGGGACTGGTTCATCAAGCAAAGGTGCTGCTTCCAAGACTGGTAGCCTGAGTTCAGTCTCTAGAACCCACTTTTCCACGTGGTGGAAAGTTGTCCTCTGACCTCTATGCTTACATTATGGTGTGTGCACCTACACACATACACATAATAAATGTAATTCCAATAAATAAATAAAAGCTGCCAGATGTGGTGTCTGTCTTTGAACTCACATAGATCTGCCTACTTCCGCCTCTGCCTCCTGAGTGCTTGGATTAAAGGCGTGAGCTGGGATCAGAAAAGTTCAAGGCCAGCCTGGTCTACAGAGTGAGTTCCAGGCCAGCTAGAGCCACAAGGAGACCACGCCCAGCGGCTGTGAGTCTTAAATTGACCTTTTAAATCTCTGACCATGATGCATTATTTTGTGTTTACTGGCATGAGTGGCCCATGATTTTGGTAACTCCTTTTTTGACAAATATTTATTTATTTATTTATTTATTTTCTCTTTTTTTATTTTTTATTTTTTTATTTTTGTATGTGTATGAATGTACTGTCTGTATGCAGGTCTGTGCACCTGTGTCGTGCAATGCCGCGGAGGTCAGAAGAGGGTCTCAGATTCCCCTGGAACCGGAGTTCTCCTGGAATTGGAGTTACAGACGGTTCTTAACCGCCATGTGGGTGCTGGGGATCGAACCCGGGTCCTCTGCAAGAGCAGTTGGTGCTCCCAACCGCTAGGCCATCTCTCCAGCCCTGTCTTTTCTCTTTTAGTTTTTTTTTTTTGGTCTTTTTGGGACAGGGTCTTCCTGTAGCCCCAGCTGTCCTGGAACTCCCTCTGTAGACCAGGCTGGCCTTGGACTCACAAAGATCCACCTGCTTCTGCCTCCTGAGTGCTAGGATTAAAGGTGTGCGCCACCACACCCGGCTCTCTTGATTTTTTGTTTGTTTGTACTTGGAGATAGGGTATTATATAGTCCAAGCTGCCTAAGCTGGCCTCTAGTTTACTATGTAGCCAAGGATGACCTTGAACTCCTAATCCTCCTTCTTCCACCTCCCAAGTGGCTGGCATTATAGGCATGCATTGCCATACCTGGTTTCAGTGGGTCCTGAGGATTGAACCCAAGGCCTCCTTCAGGCCAGGGAAGTACTCTACCAACTAAGCCACACCACCAGCCTACGCTCAAAGGGAAAGGAAGGAAGTTGAAGGGAAGGAAGGAAAGAAGGACGGAAAGAAGGAAGGAAGGAGGAAGGAAAGGAAGGATGGGAGGGAAGTGAGGAGAGGAGGGAGGGCGGGCAGGGAGGGAGGGAGGGAGGGGGGGCGGAGAAAAGAAAAAAAAGGATCACATAAGTAGCATTAGTTAATAGTGGTTTTGCTTCCACAAGCTGGAGATAACCTGAGTTTGACCCCCAGATCCATGTAAAAATGCTGGGGATTGTTGTGGATGCATGGGAAACACTAGCCAAATGAAACTCCCCAAAAATGACCACCAACAAGCAAACTTATACACTGATCATTAATATTCACATTACCTAAAAAAAACACTAGGAAGATGTTTCAGGCATTTAAGAGCACTCGGCTACCTTTTGCGCAAAGGTCCCAGGTTCAGTTTTCAGGAACCAACATGGGCTAACAGCCCACACATTCCAGTTCCATGGCACCTGATACCCTCCCTGCTCTGTTCTAGGGCATTACATGACAACAAGCATGTCTTACTTTTTTTTTTTTTTTTTTCACATAATTTATTTATTATTTTTAACAAATCTAGACCCATGATCTCCTCGCGTTCACTTTCCCCCACGCGGAACCCACATAGAGCTTCGTGCATCTTGCCAACAGCTTTCCATCTCTTAGTCTTTCTCAATATTTTCCATGGGGAAGTTGACTGTTTTAGAGAAGTTCACTGTTTCAGTCGTAGTTCTTGATGCGTCTTTTCTGTTGTGTTGTTTTCCAAAGTGCATGTATGCCCAACATTTTTGTACAAAAGCTCAGGGGGGCCTACACAACAAAGAAATACTTACAACTGGGTAATTGGCACTAGCATCAAGCAGCTACAGATTGAGGTATACCATATGAGCAAATCATTTGTTTTTCTGGGACTGTGTTACTTTCACTGCAAGCATATTGCTGTCACTCCGTTAGCTCAGCCCATTTTCCCTGCAAAGGCTCGTGATTCGTCTCTTTCATTTATGCTGCACATAGAATTCCATTGTGTAATGTACCACATTTTCTTCTATCCACTCGTCCAGTTTGAGGGGCATTTAGGTGGTTCCACTCCTTGCTATGTGAAAGAGGCTGCAAATAACATGGCTGTGCATGTATCTCTGTGTGGCGTAAGTCTTGAGGGTACATGCAGGAGTGGTATGGCTGGGTCAGGTGGCCAGTTCATTCCAATCTTCCAAGGGTTCTCCACACTGCTTTCCCTGTGGCTGTACAAGTTTACGCTTCCCACCAGCAGTTGGATGAGTGTTCCCCTTTCCCCACAACCTCTCCAGCACTTGGTTCAGTTTGTTTTCTTGATCCTTAGCCCGTCTTATTGGAGTAAGATGATATCTTAAAGTGGTTTCATTTACATTTCCTACATGATTAGTGATGTTGAGATAGTTCTTGAGGGTTCTCAGAACATCTCTATTCCTCGTTGTGAAGTCTCTGTTAGTTCTTTGCTCCATCTATTGAGCGTTCGTTTTGTTTTTTTTTCTTTGTTTCTTGAGTATTTTATTATTCTGGAAATATGCTTTGTAGATGTAATCTGCAGTGAACGGTTTCCTCCCATTCTGTGGGATTTCTCTTCACCTTCCTTGATTGTTTCTTTGATGTACAGAAGCTTTTGAGTTTGATGAGGTCCCATTTGTCAATTGTCAACCTTTAATTCTTTGCAGCTGCTGTCTGATTTAGAAGTTCTTTTCCTACGCCTATGTCTTGTAGTCTGCTGCCAACTTTTTCTTCTATCCCTTCAGAGTTTGGGGTTTCACGTTGAGGTCTTAATCATCTGGAGTTGACTTTTGTTTACAGGCGAGGGGAGGGGGTTTAATTTCATTCTTCTACAAGTGGGTGATCCAGTTTTGCCAACACCACTTGCTGAAGATGCTGTCTTTCTCCATGTTGTGGTTTCTTGGCCCCCTTGTCCTATGAGATGGCTGAAATTGTATTGTGCTCAGTTTGGATCTTCGGTTTTGTTCCCTGGTCAACAGGTCTGTTTTTGTTGCCAGTACCAGGCTGTTTTTATGACTATTAGCCCTGTAGTATAGTTTAAAATCTGGTTATAGAGATCCCTCCTGTATAGTCTTTTCTACTCAGGATTGATTTAGCTATTCGGGGTCTTTTGTTTTTCACAAATGAATTTAAGAACTTTTGTTTCCAAGCCTGTGAAGAAACTCTTTGGATTTTGATTGGGATTGCATTAAATCTATACAAGATTTGGTAAAATGGACATTTTTACATGTAATTTTCCCAATCCATGAGGCATGGGAGGTTTTTCCATCTTCTGAGGTCTTCTTCAATTTGTTTCTTTAAGGGTTTAAATTTTTGTTGTAGAGGTCTTTGGGTCTATCTTGGTTAGGTTTGTTCTAGGTATCTTTATTGTTTTTGAGGCTATTGTGCAGTGGGAAGGTCTCTTTGAATTTCTTTCTCCACGTTGCTTGTTGTTGGTGTAAGAAAGGCCATTGATTTTCTAAGGTTAATTTTGTTACTGCCACTTTGCTGAAGCTGTTAATCGTTTTCTAGGAGTTTTCTGGTGGAGTTTTTTGCATCCCTTAAGTAAACAATCATTTCCTCATGCAAATAGGGATAGTTTGACTTCCTCTTTCCAATTAGTACTCTCTTAATATCTTTTCATTGCCTATTGCTCTAGCAAGTGTTTCAAGCATCTGTTGAAGAGAGTGGTGATGATAGGGCAGCCTTGCCGGTTCCTACCTTTAAAGGGAATGTTTCTGTCATTTCCCCATTTAGGGTGATATTGGCTGTGGGTTTCCTGTATATGGCTTTGATTACATTGAGGAATTGATCCCCAATCCATTTCCTTCTAGGACTTTAAGCATGAAGGGATGCTGGATTTTGTCAAAGGCTTTTTTCAGCATCAATCTGGAGACAAATATTTATTTTTTAATGGGGTTTTGTGGTTCTGAATAAAAAAAAAAAACTTTTTCTTTTTTAAAATTTTTAATCTTTTTATTGAAGTTGTGCATATCAAACATTTCTCTATTCCAATTTCACTCATTTCCCTTTCCATGCTCCCACCCACCCGAGTTCATGCATTTGCCATACATGTCTTGTATTCTTTCACCCTGAGTCTTTTTTAAAAGTTTTTTCAAAGCAGCAGGTTTATATTTGGGGTAGACTTTACTGTTTTCAGTCAGTTCTTTTGCTTATTGTTGTTCCCTCCAATTTGTATTGCTTCTCAACATAATGCCTATATATATATATATATATATATATATATATGTTCACACACATATTACCATTATGTCGTCTGAAAATAAACTTTATGGCCAGGTGTGGTGGCACACGCTTTTAATCCTAGCACTCAGGAGGCAGAGGCAAGCGGATCTCTGTGAGTTCAAGGCCACCCTGGACTACAGAGTGAGTTCTAGGACAGCTGGGGCTACAGGGAGACCTTGTCTCAAAAAGACCAAAAAAATAAAAAATAAACTGTATGTCATTTCCAAATCATATTTTGGGATTCATGTTTTTCCCTTCTAATTTTACATTACTCTAAAATATGCACACATACCCTCCACCCATATAGCAAAATTACAACGTCTGAAAATAAGTGATAGGTTAATTCTAGAGCATGTTAGGGGATTCACAATATAAGAGCACAGTTGCTTTCAGATAAAGAGAACTATAACATTAACATTGTTCAGTTTGCCTTACAACTAGGTACTTGGTGCTAGCATCCACAAATGAGGGAAATCATTCTTTATTTGTTTTTCTGGGACTGTATTACTTCACTTAACATAATATCTTCTAGCTCCATCCATTTACCTGCAAAGTTCATGATGTCATCTTTCTTTACTGCTGCATAGAACTCCATTGTGTAGATGTACCACATTTTCTCTACTCATTGAGGGGCACTGCAATAAACATGGCTGTGCATGTATCTCTTTGGGATGAGTCTTGTGGGTATATACCCAGGAGTGGTATGGCTGGGTCAGGTGGTAGGCTTATTTTGAGTCTTTTAAGGGTCCTCCACACTGCTGTCCATAGTGATTGTACGAGTTTACATTCCCACCAGCAGTGGATGAGTGTTCTCCTTTCCCCACAACCTCTCCAGCATTTGGTATCATTTGTTTTCTTGATCCTAGCCAGTCTTATCAGAGTGAGATGATATCTTAAAGTGGTTTTAATTTGAATTTCCTTAATTATTAATGATGTTGAACAGTTTTAAAGATGTTTCTCAGCCATCTTTACTTCCTCACTTGTGAAGTCTCTGTTCAGCTCCTTACTCCATCTTTTGAGAGAGTCATTTGTTTTCTTAGTTCATTGTTTTTTGAGTAGTTTATATATTCTGGAAGTTAATGCTTTGTCATTGGTGAAGGTTTCCTCCTACTCTGTGGGTTTCACAAATATTTATAAAGAAAGTAGATCTTAGTTCAAGGCTAGCCTCAGCTATGTAGCAAGACCCTGTCTCAAAAGAAAAAAAAAAAGCTGGAGATTTAGCTCAGTTAGTAGACTGCTTGCACACAGTCCTGGGTCCAGTCCCTGACACTGAACAAACAGGCATTCAGAGTATGGACACCTGGGTTCCTAGCACTAGTACATCTTCACCTATCATGGTGGCACAACCCTGTAATCCCAGCGTTCCAGAGGTAGAAACAAGATCAAGGTCATATTCAAGGACAGCCTGGGCTACAAAAACAAACAAACAAACAAACAAACAAACAAAAACTATATTTAAAACAGAAAGCTCTGCAAACATAATCCACAAACTCTAATTTAACTCATTTAACATGTCCTGTTTAATGTTTGGAGCTGGGTATAGTATACCTCAGTTGATGGAGTGTTTGCTTAGCATCCATCCTTAGCTACTCATGAGACTTGAGGCAGCCTGGGCTACATGAAACTCTTGTCTCAAAAAAGAAAACCAGGGGGGCTGGAGAGATGGCTCAGTGGTTAAGAGCACTGGCTGCTCTTGCAGAGGACCCAGGTTCAAATCCCAGTATCCATATGGCAGCTAACAACTGTCTATAACTCCAGTTCCAGGGGATCTGAGGTCCTCTTCTGTCCTCCACAAGCATTATGCAACACAGGTGCACTTACATACATGGAGGCAATACACACATACATATAAAAACTAATAATTATATTTTTAAAGAAGAAAACAAAGGGCTTCAGAGATGGTTCAGTGAGTCAAGGCCCTTTCTGCCAAGCCTGATAACATGAGTTCAAGCCCCAGGACCCACATGGTAGAAGGAGAGAACTGACTCCTAAAAGCTGTCCTCTAATTTCCAGATGCACTCCATAGCACACGAACACTCACACAAATGCACACACACAGCCCACAAATAAATATGCATATGAAAACAATAAAAAGAAAGATCTAAAAAGCCTTTCATTTTCTCTCTCAGCCTCTGTCCTCTCACTTGGGAAGTAGTATTGAAGGTCCCAGTCAGACAGTGAGGAAGCAGACACGGAAGACAGGACAGGAAAGAGCTCTTTAGAGGCCTTTCTAAATGCATTTATAAAGGGCTTGATGCATGGTAGGCCCCCAGTAAATGCTATTTATTACAACAATAGCTTTTGAGGCCCAGCTGATGTTCAACAACACACCTAAGGCAAGCAGGAACATTCTCAACTGAGCCACTTCCACACAGATGTTGGGCTAGAAGTCAAAGCCAAGCCTGGCAATGGTTAATGAAAACCCAGGCCAGATTGAAGCCCATGACTTGCTGAAGAAGCTAAGATGTCCCCCAGCCAGAGGAAAGGAGGAGTTTGAAAATGTGCTCTTGCTCCCATTGGGGATGGGAAGCAGGCCAAGCTGGGTAGGGGGTGAGGGGCGAACAGCCTCTTTATTAACACAATTATTTTATTTGCCGAAAGGTAATTATCCTAAGTGAGGTCAATGCGACTGGCACAGGACTGGCCCTGCAGGAGGCCGGTCCGTGTTACCATGACAACGGAGCCCAATCACTTTCCAGCAGCTGTGAGGGCTGGAGGCTCCTGAGAAAGGAGACCCCCCCAGATCACTCTTTGTCCCCAGAGCGGACTGGAGGAGACCTTAGGTGTTTGTAACTCTCCTCAGCTCTCACGAGGCAGACCAAGAGCCCTGGAGAAATGGTCCAGCCCAGCTTCATGGGTTCCTAGAGGAAAAGGGTCTCTGTGGCCATCATCTCACTCCATCCCAGCTAACCCTGGGAAGAAGGGTCTAAAGATCACTTGACCAACTTACAGAAAGCTGTGGCTCAGAGGGGCTGGGATCTGGCCACAGATCCATGGTGCATGAAGGTTTGGGAGCTGGGGTCTGAAGCCTAAGGCCTCAGTTACCTTAAAACCAAGATCTGTGACAATGACAGAGGAGGATTGGACCAGGTCCTTGAATGACCAGAAAAGCTGGTATGGAAAAAAAAGACACTAATTTGACCATCAGAAAGACCTGGATTCAAATTCCAGTTCCCCACGTCACTGTTAGCAATTTGCTCTGAGCCTCTCTTTAGCCCTCTGCACATCTGACATGCCAATCTCTGAGAGATGCAGCTGTGATTAAGACATTTCTCCTCTTCAACATGGGCCAAATCAACCCTGCCCTGGGGATCAGAACCCCAGTGTGACTGCACCTGTAGAAGTTCCTGTCATTTTCACCCAGATCTCAAAGGGAGTCAGCTCTGTAGGATGTTCTTTTCTTTTTTTTGGGGGGGGGGGCAATATGCCTTGTCCCAAGCTCTTCCAGCCTGAAGTCCAGTAGTGAGGACCTCAGGCCAGAGGTCCAGGCGATAGTCCAGCAGAGGCAGGCTGCAGCCCTTCTGGACTTGGTTTTGGTTTTGCTTGTGCCTATGGAGTCTAGCTCCCCCTGGTGTCAAAGTCTGGTATCACAAGAGACAGCTAAGAAACCACATAGTTTAGATGCCACAGGTACAACCAGGAAATTCAGAGGTCTGGGGAGGTGCAGAGTAGAGCTAAGGCTCCCAGGAGGTGGTAATGGGAGTGAGAAGGAAAGACATGTTCAGGCGGTGAAAATGGCACTAATGAGCCAGGTGTGGTGGTGCACGCCTTTAATCCCAGCACTTGGGAGGCAGAGGCAGGTGGATCTCTGTGAGTTCAAGGGTAGCCTGGTCTACATATCAAGTTCCAGGACAACCAGAGCTACAGGGAGACCCTTTCTCAAAAAGACCCTGTCTCAAGAAAGAAAATGGCACTAATGAAAGCTATAAACTGAGCCACTCCTCAGGAGGATAAGGGCCAGGCTAGACTATATAGTGAGTTCAAGGCCAACCTGGAATAACATGAAACACTATCTCAAGAAGAGAACATTCTGGGCTGGAGAGATGGCTCAGTGGTTAAGAGAAACCGCTGCTCTTGCAGAGGACCTGGTTTCTATTCCCAGCACCCACATGGCAGCTAAGAACCATCTTTAAGCCAGGTGTGGTGGCACACACCTTTAATCCTAGCACTCGGGAGGCGGAGGCAGAAGGATCTCTGTGAGTTCAAGGCCAGCCTGGTCTACATAGTGAATTCCAGGACAGCTGGGGCTACAGGGAGACCCCGTCTCAAAAGGACCAGAAAAAGAAAGAAAGAAAGAAAGAAAGAAAGAAGAGAAGAGAAGAGAAGAGAAGAGAGAAGAGAAGAGAAGAGAAGAGAAGAGAAGAGAAGAGAAGAGAAGAGAAGAGAAGAGAAGAGAAGAGAAGAGAAGAGAAGAGAACATCCTACAAACTCAAGTGCTATGAAGTGTGGTGTCATTTGAGGGGTCTCAAGAAGCCCCAGAGGAAAGGCTGGAGAGATGGCGTAGTGGTTAAGAGCACGACCGCTCTTGCAGAGGACCTGGGTTCAATCCCCAGCACCCACACGGCAGCCGAGAGCCATCTGAAACTCCAATTCCAGAAGAACTTCGGTTCCAGGGGAGTCTGATACCCTCTTCTGACCTCCGCGGCATTGCACGACACAGGTGCACAGACTTGCATGCAGACAATATATTCACACACATACGGAAATAAATAAAATTTAAAAAAAAAAAAGTCCCAGAGGAAGTGGGAAGTAGACTGGAACCTGCAACTTTGATCAGACAGCTGTGATGTCTACCTTGATCCTGAAAGACGAAGGGGACCACTGATGGTTTCTGAGCAGAGATGGGACAGGATCTGATGTATAATTGGGCCTATTATTTGGAAAGATAGATGAGTCCAGGTGGCCATTTGAGCTCCTTGCTCCCAGCATGCTGTTACTGACTAACCATAGCAAAGGTCTCACTGTGAAGGAGATTTCATAAAACCTTTTTCTTACCACACACACTAGGCCTCAAGATGGAGGCTTCCCTTCCTGGGTACAGAAAGAAGTACTTTCTGGTTCAGAGCTCTGGACTCAGTACTGTCCCAGCTGGGTCCCAGCCCGGCTCCAACTGGGCCTGAAGCTCCACTTTCACCTAAATTGCAATCAGTGTCTCTTAGACGGGTCCCCAGACAGCAGCAAAGAAAACCACCCAGATCCTGGAAAGAGAAAGGAAGGGAGGTGCTGGGCAAAGGAGGCTGCATATGGAATCTATGGCGGGTAAGAGAGGGAAGCCTTTAGTGCCCTTCCCGCACACACGAGGTAGGGAGGGCAGTGGGAGTCAGCCTGAGGTACAGACACAGGGGAGAGGACCCAGCCCACTGAGGTACAGACACAAGGGAGCGGACCCAGCCCACCGAGGCTCAGCAGGACCCTAAAACTAGCATCCCACCCTCTCTCCCCTAGTCCCAGCAAGCCCGAAGTGAGACATTAAGAATTTATCACCAGCGCTGGAGAGTTAGCCTAGCAGTTAAGAGCACCGACTGCTCTTGCAGAGGACTCGGGTTCAATCCCCAGCACCCACATGGCGGCTGAGAACCTTTTGTAACTCCAATTCCAGGAGAACTCCAGTTCCAGGGGAATCCAACGCCCTCTTCTGACCTCCGCGGCATTGCACCACACGGGTGCACAAACCTACATGCAGATAGTACATTCATACACATAAAAAATGAAGAAAGAAAGAAAATAAAGGAAAAAAAAAGAATTTATCACCAAAAAAAAAAAAAAAGCTGGGCATGGTGGCGCTCGCCTTTAATCCTAGCACTCGTGAGGCAGAGGCAGGTGGATCTTTGTGAGTTCAAGGCCATCCTGGTCTACAGAGTGAGTTCCAGGACAGCTGGGGCCCAGGCATGGTAGCACATCCCTGTAATCCCAGCACATGGGAGGCAGAGGCAGGAGGATTAGGAGTTCAGGGTCAGCCTCAGCTCCATAGGAGGTTTGAGGCTGGCCTGAGTATGTGAGACTCTGTGTCAAAAAAAGACAAGAAGGAGACACAGATGAAGATGAAGATGAAGATGAGGATGAAGATGAGGGAGGAGAGAGAAAAGGGGAAGAGGAGAAAGAGAAGGAGGAGGAGGAGGAGGAGGAGGAGAAAAATCCTTACCAATCAATGAGACCCCAGTATGTCTGAGCAGAGATGCTTCAGTGTGTTCATTCTATCCTTAAATGGAGAAGGTGTCTCAGCATAGACAGTGGAACCCCCACTTTAAGCCAGGCTACCCCAAGGGGTAAACTGAATGGGTCACATTCTCCCTCCAAATGCTGTAGATGGAGGATAGAAAGAAGGCTGCAAACCAGCATCATCTGCTCCATATAACTTATTAGCACCCAGGCGAGATTAATCAAGCCCAGAAACCTTGAGCAGACCCCTAATTAGTTGCTGCTGATAACTATATTTGTCATTCTCTCCAATTATTCCACTGTAAATTTCAGAGTTTAATTGCACCTTGTTCTTCATTGAAGTGTCACTATTTGCACACGCTCCCCTAATTCTTTAGCAAATTTGACAAAATTCAGCATTAAATATAGATTATCTTTAGATTTCCATAATTAACACAACCAAACTGTCTCAGGCCTAAATATTTCTCTCAGCACCATAAATCTGCCCTGTCCCTGATACACAGAGAGCTGCCTCCAGCTCCCCAGCACAGGCTGCAGTGAGAACATGCATGCACATCCATGAACTCATATGACATGCCTGTGCAAGGCTGGAACAGAAGTGGGGCAGGGCTTCACAGAGAGCACACATCCCTGCACAGGAGGTCCCATCAAGATACCACTCAGGAGCCCAGTTACATATCTGTGGCTCTAGCACTCAGAAGGCTAGGGCAGGAGGATCGAGCTTTACAGGCCAGCCTGGGCTATATAACAAGTTTCAGGCTAGCCAGGCTATACAAATAAGACCTTGTCACAATTCCCTCACCCAGAAAATAAGGGTGCCCAGTCTAGGGTGTGGGACTTCTTTGTAGTGTCCTGGGATGCAAAAGGCTGATCCAGTCCATAACTAATCTCTAGCCCTACCTGGGGGGTGGGAGTGGTGATTAACCCAAGTGACTCAGTCTACAGCCAAGCCACAAGCCTCCCCAGCCCACAAAGGCCAAAGAGTCATTGATTGTGATTTCTTTCCCCTTAATATTGACCTTGATATTTGGTGTGACCCAGGCAGCCCTCCATGCCAGTCCCCATACTGCCCAGCTTTACAGCCCATTCTCTCCAGCCCTATCAGATCAGACTAGACCAGAAAATGCTAAGCACTCCTAGGGCTCAGCAGTTCAAGGTAGGGGCAGGGAAAGAGTTTACACCCTCCCTACACAGCTCCCCTCCACTCCAATTCTGATACCTCAATAAAAAGGGTACCCCATCTCCAAGATGCTATGACATACAGGCAGGAACAGAAGATGGCAGAGTAGCACCTCCCAGCCCTTTGCCCTAAGGGAGAACCATAGGTTGGATCCATCCCAGCTCAAGCCACTTTCCTAGGCTAGCTGACTCAGGGCAGCAGAGTAGCAGAGTTTACTGCAAGCCAAGCTGCACCCCATCCATGCACACATTCACACACATAGATACAGATACTGGGGCATTTGAAAACGGGCTTAGCACACAGGCAGATAGGTGCACACTTCTGCCCATGTCCTGTAGGGAGACAGGGACACCCGGCGGCAGCGGGGGGAAATGCTCTTTCTCTAGAACTCCATGGCAGATCCAGGCTCTTGCTGCCCTGAAGGACCAGGGTGGGTTATTACCCTCACCACCATATTGTCTACCCATCATGGCATCTCTCCCCTCCCCTGGAGAAGAAGCCGTCAGTAGTTGGAGCAGGCAAAAGACAAAGGAAACTCAGTGTGGACTCACTGCAAATTTGGAAGAAAATCAGTGGCCTTTAATGAGCTTTGATTTTCTTCCAGAAGGAGCCGGGCTGCTTGGTATGTACGGGATCTCTGGGTACAAGGTACAGAGCTGGGAGGGGCTGAGAGACTCCAGAGTCAGAAGTATAGGGACAGACAGGGGGCCACAGACAAACAGGATGTCAGGCAACCATCCAGCACTACCCAGCAGGCTGAGAGGCCCTGACCTGGCTTGGGTGTCCTCAATGGCCAAGGTTCAGGATGAGGGAGTCTAGAATCCCGGTCTTCAGAAGGAGATGAGGGGTGAGTAGGGGTCAGGAGCAGCAAAAAGCAGTCACCAGGATGGGGATGTGTAGCCACTGGGGTCACTGGCCTCTGAGGGAGAGATGAATTTCAGGGAGTTAATTCTGATTACCAGTTTACTGACCACCTCCTAGGCACAGGCACTGGTTGTTCCCATTGTGTTGGGCAGAAAGCTTTGCCGTTTGTTCAGGTGAAGAAAATGAGAATCAGAGATGTTAAGGAAATTGTCCAAAGCCACACAGTGGGTGGATTCAGCTCCTGAGCCATAGCCTACTGGAGTCTGAAAGTCTACTTCCTCCATTCTGGCACAAGTAGCCCCGGCAGGCCATGAAGTTGGCTTGTCCTCACTTCTCTTCCCCTCTTCCAGCCCAGGTCATGAGGGTACACAGGCAGTGCTTGAGGGCTTGGGTTCAGGCTTCATGGCAACAGGAGCCCGGGGAACCTCCTGTATAGCTAGACCCAAAGCCCAGGCTTCCCCTGACCACAGGAGGGCCTACCTAGTTAGCTACAATCCTGCACACCCCGCTAGCTGAACCCCTCTTCCTTACAGAACCACAGAAAGGACCATTAGCCCAGCCTCCATATTCTCAGCTTGAAGCCTGTGCAACACCCTACCCAAGTGGACAACTGACCACTTGTACTCTTCTGGTGACAGGAAATTCTCACTCCCCCTGTTACCCTTCAACATCCCTGTTAAACTGAGCTGCTGTCTGCCTCTCTGTCCCCACCGGTGGTCACATTCCTGCCCTCTGGATCATTGGTGTGTTCCATGAAAGCCCCCCTACAATTTAAATACCATAAGTACCCCGCCACCGCCACCGCCCAGGGCTTCCATCCCCGTCTATAAAGCCGTCCACATTTCTTTCACTATTACAATGACTGCTCCCATTTCCCCTCACCCACTCCAGGATGTCGGCGCAATCATTAGCAGCATGGAGTAGAGAATGGCAATGGTTTAGGATGAAACTGGCAAGGACTTTTTGGATAGGACACCAAAAGCACAGATAATAAGGCAAAAATAGCCTAATGGGATGATGTCAACACTTAACACTTCTGTGCAGCAAGGCTACAATTACCTGAATACAAAGACAGCATATAGAATGGAAAAAATGCTAGCAAATCGTGTTTCTGATGAGGGGAACTCCTACCCACAAACTCCTAAAACTCACCAGCAATCAAAATAACTAGGCATGGACTGGAGAGATGGCTCAGTGTTTAAGAGTGTGTACTGCCTTTGCGGAGGACTGGATTTCAATTCCCAGAACCCACATCAGGCTACACTCTTCCTGTAACTCCAGCTCCAGGGAGATCTGATGTCTCTGTCCTCCTTGGGCACCTGCAGTCACATGCATATACCCACACACAGTCACACAATGGAGGGCCAGGACTGTGACTCATAATAGGCATGTGCATACCTGAATTCATATATGCTCATAATAGGCATGTGCATGCCTGAATTAATATATACTCATAATAGGCATATGCATACCTAAATTCATATATGCTCATAATTGGCAAGTGCATACCTGAATTCATATATACTCATAATAGGCATGTGCATACCTGAATTCATATATGCTCATAATAGGCATGTGCATACCTGAATTCATATATGCTCATAATAGGCATGTGCATACCTGAATTCATATATGCTCATAATAGGCATGTGCATACCTGAATTCATATATACTCATAATAGGCAAGTGCATACCTGAATTCATATATGCTCATAATAGGCATGTGCATACCTGAATTCGTATATACTCATAATAGGCAAGTGCATACCTGAATTCATATATACTCATAATAGGCAAGTGCATACCTGAATTCATATATATACACAATAGTAATAATTTAAAAATTCAAGTATTTTATTTATTTTCATTTTATGTGTATGAATGTATTGCCTGCATGTGTGTAAGTGCACCCATGTTGTGCAATGCCTATGGAAGCCAGAAGAGGGCATCAGATCCCCTGGAACTGGAGTTATAGACAGCCATCATGTGGGTGCTGGGAATTGAACCTGGGTCTTCTCAAGAGTAGCCAGTGCTCTTAACTGATGAGCCATCTCTCCAGCCCCAAAAATGATTAAAATTTTTTAAATGGGCAAAAGGACATGAGTAAATGTTTCTCAAATACGATAAATGAATGGCCAAGAAGCCTATGACAAGATAGTCCTCAGTCCCAACCATTAAGGAAATCCAAACCACAGTGGAGGGCCAGGACTGTGACTCAGTGGTAAAAAGGCCTTGGGTTCAGTCTAGTACCCAAGACAGAGACAAACCAGAAAAATCCACGTGTTGGTTAATCCTCACTGTCAGCTTGAATGGATTTGGTATCACCTAGGAGAGACACCTCTCTGGGTGTGTCTGTAAGAGTGTTTCCAGAGAGGTTTAACTGAAGAGGGAAGACCCACCCTAAATGTGGGTGGTACCATCCCATAGGCTGGGGTCCCACACCAAATAAAAAGGGAAAACTAAGAAAGCAAGCTGAGCACCAGTATTCATCTCTCTCTGCTTCCTGCTGGACATCTCTGACCAGCTGCCTCACACTCCTGCTACCGCACCTTCCTGCCACAATGGAGTGTATCCCCCAAAACTGTGACAAAATAAACCCTTCTTCCCTAGAGTGGCTTTGTCAGGTACTTTGTCATAGCAACAAGGAAAGCAACTAATACAACCTACAATGAGCTAGCTACCATCTCACACACATTAGAGTGGCTCCTATGAGAGAGAAAGAGAGAGGGCAAGGAAGCCCTCTATCCCACCCCACCCCCACCTAGAAGAATTTTTTTTTTTTTTTTTTTTGGTCTCCCTGTAGCCTTCCCAGCTGTCCTGAAACTAGACTCTGAACCAGGATGGCCTTGAACTCACAAAGATCCACCTCCCTGCCTCCCAAGTGCTAGGATTAAAGGCGTGCGCCACCATGCCCGGCTAGAATCTACACCTTTAAGAACACCCACTCTCATGTCCCAGCAGGGGAGAGGGAGTCCCATATCCGCCCCCCCAGACCCCAGCTCCCTGATGCACTCCACCTCGGCCTCAGCACCAATTCTATCCATCAATAATGGCCTGGGGCCTCTATACATGGATGCCCACCCAGATCAATAACCAGTCGGCCGCCATCGATCAGCCCCTGGGGTAATAGGGCCGAGGCCGAGGGGAGGGGAGGGAGGGAGGATGAGGGGTGGAGGAGCGCGGAGGGTCAGACAGGGAGTGCAGACACAGGCCCAGAGAGGGGACGCCACAGGGAGTTGTAGTGACCAGCCAGAGCAAGCAGACAAGATAAAAACCATCAGAAACCAGAGCTGAAGTGACACACCAGCTCCTGAATAGAGGAGCCAGGAGGCAGCCAGGGAGGAGGCCCAGAGAAAGAGGAAAAGGGCAGGAAAAGGAAGGGATGTGGCTGAGAGCATCTCCTCTCAAGCCCAGCCGGACCCTGGTGAGAACCGGCGGGGGGGGGGGGGGGGAGAGACGGAACTCCAGGAGCAGTCAGCGTTTGAAGCCAAGTCTGGAGTGTCTGGGGGGGTCATGGTTCTTTGCGGCCTCCCAGAGTAGTCCTAAGCTGTCTCCACTGGTCTCAGAACGTAACCGTCAACACACAGAGCCCAGAGGGAAGCTGGGTTGGAGGTATCCTACCCCCTTGCACTAGAGCTCAGAGCTCAAGATGGTTCAGGGTAAGAGGGATGAAGATTACATGGGGGTGGGAGTCGCTGAAGACTTGGCTAGGTCTCTGAAGCAGGCCTTGTAGAGGGCGCGAGGTCAGAGGGTCTCTCCCTGCCCCCAGGTTTGTCCTTACTCCTTCCTTCTCTCCAGAGCACATCTGACTGCACAGCATAACCATGGGCAGGAGCAGTTTCCTATCTACAAATGAAGGGGAGTAACAGTCCCTTATCTAAGGTACCTGGAGGATTCAATGAGATTAAGCAAGTGAGACAGCCACCCTATGAGCTTTGGAGAGCCTGAGTAAGGGTGTGTACCATCACCAGCACCAGCACCAGCATCACCAGCACCAGCACCAGCATTACCATCACCAGCACCAGCACCAGCATCACCATCACCAGCAGCACCACCATCACCAGCACCAGCACCAGCACCAGCATCACCAGCATCACCAGCATCACCACCAGCACCATCACCAGCATCACCATCATCACCACCAGCACCAGCATCACCACCAGCACCATCACCAGCATCACCAGCATCACCAGCACCATCACCAGCATCACCACCAGCACCAGCATCACCACCAGCACCATCACCAGCATCACCAGCATCACCATCACCAGCATCACCACCATCACCAGCATCACCACCATCACCAGCATCACCACATCACTGCTCTTGCTCCAGGTCCCAAGCTCACCGAGATGAGATTGCCAGAGATAGGGGTGGTTTTCAGGGCTCAGCTTCAACACGATCCAGTCCCTTGCACAGTGCCTACCCCTGATGGTACCCCATCTCTGGGAGGGGCTGTCTGTGTCAGGCCCTGGTCCAGATGGCCTCAACAGAGCCTGGGAGCCACAGAGGTCTAGGGAACTCCCCTCGGCCTTCAATTAACTCCTTTCCCCCACAGAATCACGAGCAGCTGTGACTGGAGGTGACTTGTGACCTGCTTCCTCAGATTGTTTGAGGATAGAAGGTCAAGGCCAGCTGAAATGTATGGAGAAATTTGCCCCTCCGACCCGCCACAGAGAGAAGCAGGAGGCAATTAGTATTTAATCTCAGGACTCCTTGTTCAGTCATTTTAAACACCAGGATGTGCTGGTGCCTGGGATACAAAATGAGAATTGGACTGTGATGTAGATCCGTTGATACAGTGATCGCCAAGCATGCACGAAGCCCCCCAGTACTGTGTAAACCAAGCATGGTGGTGCACGCTACTCTACGAGAGGTGGAGGCAGGAGAATGAGGAGTTTAAGGTCATCTTCAGCTACAGAGGAAGTTTGAGGCCAGCCCGAAATACATGAGAGAGGGTCTGATGGCTCAGTGGGTAAGGGTGCTTGTCTTGAAAGTCCACTTGAAGCCAGGCGTGGTGGCGCACACCTTTAATCCTAGTACTTGGGAGGCAGAGGCAGGCGGATCTTTGTGAGTTCGAGTTCAAGGCCAGCCTGGTCTACAGAGTGAGTTCCAGGACAGCTGAGGCTACAGGGAGACCCTGTCTCAAAAAGACCAAAAAAAAAAAGGAAGTCCACTTGAGTTCAATCTCCAGAACTCATGTAAAGATGGAAGGAGAGAAGCGACTCCATGAAGTTGTCCCCTGATTTGTACATGCATGCTTTGGTATGCACATCCCTGATTTGTACATGCGTGCTTTTGTATGTTCATCCCTGATTTGTACATGCATGCTTTGGTATGTACATCCCTGATTTGTACATGCGTGCTTTGGTATGTTCATCCCTGATTTGTACATATGTGCTTTGGTATGTTCATCCCTGATGTGTACATGCGTGCTTTGGTATGTACATCCCCCAGTAATAATTATAATAACAAATAAAATGGAGAGAGGGAGAGAAGTTGCCAGGTGTGGTGGAGCCAGTCAGATCTCTGTGAGTTTGAAGTCAACAGAGTTCCAGGCCATCCAGGGATACATAGACCTTGTCTCAGAGAGGGAGAGAGAGAGAGAGACACAGAGAGACAGAGAGACAGAGAGAGAGAGAGAGAGAGAGACTGATTCCTGCCTTGCTTGCTAGTCTGAGGACTGATGTAAGGACCAAGCCTACTGTTTTTCAGTTTCCTCTTTATAGATAGATAGATAGATAGATAGATAGATAGATAGACATAGATATAGATATATAGATATATTTGTTGTTGTCTTTTTGAGACAGGGTCTCCCTGTAGCCCAGCTGTCCTGGAACTCACTCTGTAAACCAGGCTGGCCTTGAACTCACAAAGCTCTGCTTGTCTGCCTCCTGAGTGCTAGGATTAAAGGCGCGCGCCACCATACCTGGCTCAGTTTTCTCTTTTTTTTTAAATTTTTTTAAAAATTTTATTTATTTTTGTATGTGTACGAATGTACTGTCAGCATGTAGGTTTGTGCACTGTGTGGTGCAATGCCGCGGAGGTCAGAAGAGGGTCTCGGATTTCCCTGGAACTGGAGTTCTCCCGGAATTAGAGCCACAGACGGTTCTCAGCCACCATGTGGGTGCCGGGGATCGAACCCGGGTCCTCTGCAAGAGCAGTCAGTGCTCTTAACCGCTAGGCCATCTCTCCAGCCCCTCAGTTTCATCTTTTTAAGGGGAACTGTCCAACTCATGGGAATTTTTAAGGTTGCTTTTCAGGGAATCTCCCCTCTGACGCCACAAACCTCAGTAAAAAGCAGGGAACCTAAGGTATAAGGAGCCAGCTGCAGAGACAACAGCCCCCCTCCTGTCCCCACCGCTGGTGAAGGATGTCCTCTGACATGGAATGTTATGATAGAGGCATCGCAGGGCAGGGGCAGGGGACACGAGGGCCATAAAATTCCTGTGGGTGTGTAGTCGAGAGAGGCCATGATGAGAAGCAGCCTCACAGCCTGGTCCCAACCCATTGATAGTTTTCCTAGTTCCAGCCTAGGAAGAATCCGGAACAAACACCTGCCACAGAGCTCCTCAGGATGGGCTTGAGGTCCTGGGGCTTGGGCCTTGCTTGCCCAAGTCTTACCCTAGTGCACTAAACAAGGTTCTGTTGATAAAAAGATAATGCTGAGAGAAGGTTTTGCCCATAGTAAAATAATAACCATGGTTATCAATTATAAAGAGTTTACAGTCTATAGAGCATCATGCTACACCCCCTGCAAGGTACAGCTTTCTCATTTTACAGAAAACAAGAAAACAAGTGGTCATCAACTGGAAGAGGTTTGTCCATCTGGGAAGAGTCGGGTAGTGATTGGACTCAAGGTCTGAGCCATATTCACTACAAAGATCCTGAAGGAAGGAACTGGGTGCAGTCATCAAGATGGGGGACACAAACATATGGGTGAGAAGCAGACTGGGGGGTGGAGAGTAAAGAAGGGACCACCCAGGTGCCATGTCCCCTAACCAGGACTCAAGGGCCCTCAGCAGAGGGGAACAATGATAACCCCCCCACAGTGTAAAACTCCCTCTGTGCACATCTGGAGCACAGGCCCTGAAATGAGGGCCACTGAGCTCAGGCAGGGTAGGCCGTTAGAACTTTCTGGAGTGCAACACCCAGCAGGATAAACCCAACGACCACCAGGGAGGTGTTAATGAAACAGGGAAGCTGTGAACAGAGCCAGGAGCGATTCCAATCTGACACCTCCACCCCAGCCCCCACCAGTAATGAGCTGGGACCTGCCCTTCTCCCTAGAGATGGGGTGAGGGGAGGAGGGGTCCCTGGGCATCTTCTGGCTTCCGAAGCCTTCCTTCATCATCATCATTTTCAATGAAGTAGAAAGGTCACACTTACTGGGCGCCTGTTTCCTAGGCACTGTGCTCAGTCTCTTTCTTTTTTTCTTTTTTTTAAATTTTTTAAAATTTTATTTCTGTATGTGTATAAATGCACTGTCTGCATGCAAGTTTGTGTACCCGTGTCGTGCAATGCCGCAGAGGTCAGAAGAGGGTGTCGGATTCCCCTGGAACTGGAGTTCTCCTGGAATTGGAGTTTCAGACGGTTCTTGGCCGCCATGTGGGTGCTGGGGATCGAACCCCGGTCCTCTATAAGAGCGGTCGGTGCCCTTAACCGCTAGGCAATCTCTCCAGCCCTCAGTCTTTCATACATCTGATTCTGCATCCTCACCAGTAGCCTTAGTTTAAACCTATGTGCTGAGCAGCATTCTTACCTCTATTTTACAGTAACAACAACTTGGCTAAAGCAAAGCCAACACTGGGGCCCAGGACTATCTTTAGTCTGTGTTCACTGGGCAGGTGCCTGGTGGCCCATACCTGTAGACCCAGCCCTCAGAAGACGCAGCACCACCAAGAGTTCAAGGCCAGCAGGGGGTATAGCTCAGATGGTACGGTATTTGCTAAGATGCATGAGGCCCTGGGTTCAATCTCCAGCACCATATAAACCTGTAATCCAAGCACCTAGGAGATAGGCAGAAGGATCCAGAAGTTCAAGTCCAGCCTAGACTACATAGCAAGTTTGAGGCTACATGAAACCCTGTTTCAAACAATAAAATAAACAAGGAAAAACTATGTGTTCTCTGTGCTTTTGGTATAGTGCCCCTGACGTGCAGCCACCAAAGATTACACAGGGAGGAGGGGCTGACAATGGACAATGAAGGTAGCTCACTGTGTGTGTGCCCTTGAAGTTCCAGAATCAGAAAGATGTGCAGGATTCCAGTCCTAACACTAAGGCTCCCTTATTAGCTCTCCTTTACAGGTGTGCAGTGATAATGAGGGGAGCTTCCCCAGCTTTGCTCACTGCCTGAGGATGGGTAGGGAGGCCTACAGAAGTGGGGAGAGGTGCTGGGAAGACCCCCACCTCCCAGCTGGGGGACGAGGGGCTCAGGAGCTCTGAGGAGTCCCTGTTTGTAAACAACATTAATCAGGGATTAGCAGATGGGCATGCTAATTGCACCTGTGGAAGCGAGAGACCTCAAGGTTGATTACATTTACAAACTGTGGGGATCCCTGGCGCCTGGCCCTGCAGGAACAACTCTGGTTTAGAGCCCTAGATTTGGGAGAGAGATTTGACAATCTAGCCTGTGACAAAAAAAAAAAAAAAAGATTGATAGATTAGATAGATTCAGGCGTGGTGTTGGGGTGGGGGAAGGGAAAGGCAGTATGTGTGATGGGAGGGATGGCAGGGGATGTAGGATCCATTCAGTTGCTGAGAGAATTCCAAGTCAGCCCCCTACCCTCTTGAGGCTTTTGTCATCTTGCCCAAGGGTGGAGGAAAGTGGGGCAGGGGCTGGCCAAACAGGAATTTTATGAATGTTGTCTCGGTCTCAATCCATCCCAGACTCCTCCAGTAGTCTCAGGGTAAACCATTGTGTTGCCACTGCAAGAGGCCTTAGAACCTATACGTAATCTGAAGGCAGGCTGAAAGAAAAGCACAGCCCAGCTCCCTGACCTCAAGGTACCTGTCAGGTGCATCTAGGAACAGCAAGTATTCTCCTCCAGGTCTGGGCCCGAGGGCTTTCCTTGTATGATCTTCCGCTCCATACTACTGTGATCCTTACAGAAATAAATGAACACAGAGTCTTGGAATTTAAGGGGCTTGGTGCCCTATTTGACAGGCAAGGACATCCCCTCTTTTTCTTTCCTTTAAAAAATATTTTATGTGTGTGTGCATTGCTCACATCTGTAAGTGCACCCGTGTCATGCAGTGCCCGTAGAGGTCAGGTGTTGGATCCCGTTAGGTTCATTTTGAGGGGAGATGGCGCAGAGGGAGAAAGAATCAGGACTCTGATGAGAAGGAAGTCGGGTTTATTTCAGGCATGGCAGCTGGCCTGTGTTGGGATTAGGATGACCAGAACGTCGTTGTGGACCAGAATGTCCCCAAATGGCAGTTTTATACCCAGGCACATAAGGAAGTGAGTTTTCAAGGAAGTAGGGGCAAGGAGATTGGGGAATGGGCATAAGTGGGTCTGTGGCTGCTATCAGTAGAAGCATCTTAAGGGAAACTGGGACCTGTGATGGTATCAATAGGAGCATCTTGAGTGAGATTGAGGCCTGGTTCTGGTCTCCAGGGAAGCATGATTGATTGCAGGATGTTGTAGCAACATTTCTCGGGTTGCAGGAATGAAGTCCAAGATAATTGTTTTCTTGGAACTTCTTCCTCACTTGGCCTCCTGAAGTCCCTGACTTAGGTGGGCTACAACCTTACACCTCGAAACTGGAGTTACAGTTCTCAGTCACCATGTGGGTGCTGGGAATTGAACCTGGTCCTCTGCAAGAATAGTCAGGGCTCTTAACTGCTGAGCCATCTCTCCAGCCCCAAGGTCCTGCTCTTAGACACCATTCTGTTCTCCTCTTTATTTATTTTTTAAGACAGGGTCTCATGTAACCCAGGCTACCCTCAAAGTCACTAATTTGTCTAGGGCAACCTTGAATTTCTCATCTTCCGGCCTCTACCTCCCAAGTGCAGAGATTAAACACAATTGTGAGCCACCATGCCCCCAGCTCATTAAGCAGTTTTCTTCTCCTTTGATTTCATCTCAACTAATTCCCAGGTTCTGTGCTGGGTATGGCACAAAGAGTAGCACAGATCCCCAGAGAAACAGGAGCAACAGGGTAAATATGTATAAGACATAAGGGGGCTAGAGAGATGGCTCAGTGGTGAAGAGCACTGACTGCTGTTGCAGAGGACCCAGGTTCAATTCCCAGCACCCACATGGCAGCTATCAACCGTCTATAACTCCAGTACCAGGGGATCCAAAAACCCTTGGACATTGCATGACAAGAGTACACTTACATATATGCAGGCAATACACCCTCACACATAAAATAAAAATAATAAATAAAACATTAAAAAAAAGAGAGATGATAAATAAAAAGAGAGAGATAGAGAGAGAGAGAGAGAGAGAGAGAGAAAGAGAGAGAGAGAGAGAGATAAGAAGCAGCTCGAGCAATTATGGGTGTGGGTAAGTCCCAAGGCCTGTAAGGTGAGTGGACAAGCTGCAGGAGAGCTGACAGTGAGGGCCCTGCCTGTACGAGGCCCAGGAAGGGAGCAGGGGAGCTGACAGTGAGGTCTCAGCCTTTATGAGGCCCAGGAAGGGGGCAGGGGAGCTGACAGTGAGGTCTCGGCCTGTACGAGGCCCAGGAAGGGGGCAGGGGAGCTGAGGCCCAGCTCCCATCCAGAGGGCAGCAGGCTGAAGAACCAGTGGATGGTTCAGTTGAGAACTCTCTCACCTAAGGGTGGTGGCCTTCTGTTCTACACAGACCCTCAACTGACTAGAGTGCCATCTGCTCTACTCAGTCTACCAACATTTATGTCAACCTCTTTCACGAACAGCTTCATAAACATTCAGAGAAATGAGAGGAATGTTGGACCAAATATCTGAGTTCTCAATGACCCAGTTGGGTTGACAATAAGCAAACCATCCTATCAAGGGCTGCACTAATCCTGGGGTTGACAGTTCTTTAGTTTTCAGAACTTTTTTTCTGTAGTTCTGGGTAACAAACCCAGAGTTCCACACATGCTAGGCAAATGCTCTACCATCAAGCTACAACCCAGACCAACAGAACATTCTTTTTTATTTTATTTCCATTTCTTTTCAGAATGCCCCTGCTGAGAAGGTAAGGTAGAACCACTGTCCATAACACTGTTCCCATTTCACAGAGGAGACAGAGGCCATGTAGGCTGGACACCATGGAGCTAGGGTGAAATACTATCTTCTGAAGACCCCTAGGGACAGAAGAAAGATCCTGTTGGCCCAGCCCTTCAAGATTCAAGATTGAACCCCAAAGTACAGGTGGGATGTGCTGCTGGCTGTGAGCCAGAGGCATTTCTTAAACATGAGCAGGTACCTTAAAGGCCAGTGATTTTTTTTGTTTGTTTCTTCCCCCCACAGAACAAGCCCTGTGGTGCATGCCTTTAATCCCAGCACTTGGGAGGCAGAGGCAGGTAGATCTCTGTGAATTCAAGGTCACTCTGGTCTAGGCCAGCTAGGGCTACAAGGGAGACCCTGTCTCAAAAGGACAAAAAAAAATTATTTGTTTTATCTTATGTGTTTATGTGTATTCTTGAGTACGTGTACCACATGTGTGCAGGTACCCACAGAGACAAGAAAAGAGCATCTGTTGTGAGCCACCTGATATAGATGCTGGGGGACCACACCCAGGTCCTCTACAAGAGCAGCGGATGCTCTTAACTGCTGAGCCATCTCTCTAGTCCTGGGATTTATTTAGATGTCTGTGCCTTCGACACCTTCACAATGGTTTCCTGATTCTTGATAAGGAAGGCATGCTTGATCCTGTCACAGACACATCTGGACAATGGAACCAGCAGAGTCCCTGCTGACAGGCTTCTTGCTTTGGACACTCTCATAAGGACTTTCGTTCTCACAGCACAAACCCCTCAGAGACTGCCTGGGCACACCATAGGTGGATTTTTGTGCTTTCTCAACCTTCTTAGTATAAAGTTAAACAATCCTATTTCTAGGGTTTGGGACAACCTAATTTTGTAAAAAAGCCTACTGAAACAGCGCCAAATGGTGTTATGAGTGTCTGTAAGCACTCTCCCTGGAAGAAGAAGAAAAAAAAGCTTTTTAAAAACAAAAATAAGGGCTGGAGAGATGGCCTAGCGGTTAAGAGTGCCGACCGCTCTTACAGAGGACCCGGGTTCGATCCCCAGCACCCACATGGCGGCTGAGAACCGTCTGAAGCTCCAATTCCAGGAGAACTCCAGTTCCAGGGGAATCCGACGCCCTCTTCTGACCTCCGCGGCATTGCACGACACGGGTGCACAGACCTACATGCAGACAGTACACTCATACACAAAGAAAAAAAAAATTTTAAAAACAAACAAACAAACAAAAAACAAAACAAGCAAACAAAAAAACAATGGTATTGTTGCATAGCCCTGGCTAGTCTGATACCTACTATGCAAGCGGGCTACCTTCAAACTCATGTCATGGCCTACCTCAGCCCCTATGTTGGGATTCCCAGTGTGATGGGATTCCCAGTGTGCACCCCCATGTCTGGCAGGCCATGATTATTGAGCCTAGCGTGAGGAACTAATCCATTGCTAAGCAGCAGTCCCAGCACAAGCAGTTGGATCTCTGTGAGTTCAAGGCCAGCATAGTCTGGATAGCAAGTTCCAGACCAATCAGGACTACATAGTGAGACCTATCTAAAAGAAAGAAGCCAGGTGTGGTGGCACACGCCTTTAATCCTAGCACTTGGGAGGCAGAGGCAGGTGGATCTCTGTGAGTTCAAGGCCAGCCTGGTCTATATAGAGAGCTCCAGGCCAGCTGGGACTAAAGGGAGACCCTGTCTCAAAAATATCCCCCTCCCAAAAAAAAAAGAAAAAGAAAAGAAGCCAGGCATGGTGATACATATCTTTAACACCAGCACTTGGGATTCAAGGCCAGCCTGGTCTACATAGCAAGTTCCAGGACAGCTGGGGTTACAGGGGGACACTGTCTTGAAAAAAAACAAAAAAAAAAATTATCCAGCCCAGGTGCCAGGAGCGCAATCACTAACACCAATCCCATCCTCACCAATTCTCAGGCTCAAAAGCAAGGGCTTCCACTGAGCTGGACTGGCCAGTATCGGGGAGCTGTTTGCTAATTCCCCAGTCTGCAATGAGGCAGCAAGAGAGGGGTCTCCCTGCAAGTGGCTGCAAAACTGTGGGCCAAAGAGCAAGGCTACCACCTAGTGGAGGAACTGAGCAGAACACCTCAGATGTTAAGGGCTCACTGGATAAGAGGTAACATTTTATGTCATCCTGACAAACCTGAGGGTAGGGATAAGCCCCAGTCCATCCGGCTCCTCTCGACCCTCCGTTCACCACAGACTGCACTGGGCTGCCTTCTGAGGCCAAGACATCCCCGTGACTTCTTAACAAACTACCATCTCCAATGATAAAACGAGAAACAATTTCCTTTGATCTCTACTGCAAGTCTCCTGACTATGACCAATACACAGGTTCTCACAGGCAGAGAGCAGAGGACGCCACTGCCTGAGGCTGGATGCCTGACTCATCTGGACTCCTATGCACCTGCACTGTACACAGTCCAAGTCAGCCTCCCTTTGGCCTCTGTTTTTCTGATTCCAATGACAATCCTGGGTACTGGGTCTCTTAGAGTCCTTCAGTTGTAGCTGAGGGTTTGTGAGGATCTTGGGGAAGTTGCCTTCTTTCCTTCTCCAAAGGGAAACCTTTCTTCTGGCTGAAAATGGAGTGCAGAAGAATTCCTACAGACAAAAGAAGAGAGGAGGCAGCTTGTGACACGTGCGGAGCACGCTCTCATCCTGCACATACAGCAACTGAGGCACAGATGGCACAGCTTGTTTGGGATGAACCATCTAGAAAAGGAGAGGAGACAGATGCCACCCCATGTGATGGGGCAAGGGAAGGGGTCACTCACCTGTGACCACGGACACATTTAAAGACTCGAGACCAGTCGGAAGCTGGCGCCTGGGTAGGATGGTAAGGAGCAGTTGACAGGAGGCTAGCACCTCTTGGGACAGCCCAGATCCCTCGTTCCCTGCAGGACATGGGAGAGTATTCGGGAGCCCCATTCTGATAGCTAAGGGCTTACAAAAAGTGGATATCTGAACACAGAAAAAGCAAGGATGTCTACGTACCCAGCACAAGGAGGGTAGGCTGATCCCAGATGAACTCTAAGCAGCTAATGATGGGGACCTGGGAGGACTGGGAGATCTCAGGCCCACAGCAGCCCACCGTGCCTGCCACCAGCCAACCCTGCCGGGCTTTGGCCTGAAAGAGGAAAGAAGACTCCATGTCCCAGTTGATCAAATCTTTATCAGAGAAGCCCAGCCTTGTGCACAATTACACAGAGCCCTTCAATTTAGTCAGTGGTTAGTCAGAACCCCTACCAGGCCAGGCTCTGCTCCGGACACTGGGGACAGGGTCAAGAACACAGCAGACTAAAACTCCAGCTGTGTAACGGGGTGGCTGGGGAAGAGCTCCTTGAAGTGACAGCAAAGTCCAGACCTGAAAACAACTCACGAGAGAGCGCCTTGGGGAAGCTGGGGGAGAAGGTTCTAGGCAGGGAGATCTGCCAGTGCGAAGACACAGTCCTTGCTTACCCAGCATATTTGAGGAAAAGTAAGGTAGCCAGCAAAAGGGGCTCATCCAAGAGGCAAGAAAGCAGTCACATAGGGTAGACTCTCAAAGGCTACTGGGAGGATTTGGGCTTTCGCTCTGATACAAAAGCCTTGAAAGGTTTTGTTTTTTGATAGGAGCTTACTATGTGCCCGAAGTTGGCCTTCAACACGGGATGATCTTCCTGTCTAGCCTCTCAAGTATTGGTATTACAGGTATGTGCCATGAGACCTAGTTCTTTGAAAGGTTTGGAGTGGAGAAGTAATGGAGTCTGAATTGTGCTATGACAGAATCATTCTCCCTGCCATAGAAACAAAAGCCAGTGCAAGACCAAGGCAAAGGTTTCTACCATAGTAATACCATGGGAACTTGGGTGGGAGGAGAAATGGTGAGACGTGGCAATAGTATGGAAATAACTCCAAGAAAAAGTCAGAAAGATCTGGTGACAGGTGGGACACAGGTATGGAAACGAGAGAAAGTCAAAGATAATTTCTGGCCTGAACAACTTATCTGGGTAGGTCCCAGAAGGACAGGTGGTCAGCCCTGGAAATGGGGAGTTTGAAATGCCCATGATATGGAGAGAGAAAGAGAGAAAAGAGCCAGAGACATAGAGAGAGAAAGAAAGAAAGAAGGAAAGGAAGGAGAGAAGGAAGGAAGGAAAGGAAGGAAGGAAGGAAAGGAGAGATGAAGGAAGGAGAAAAGGGAGGAAGGAAGGAGAGAAGGACAGAAGGAAGGAAATCAGGCTTCAGCAGAGCCAACAAGATGAGTCTGGTATTGGGGGGGTGAGACCCAGGTTAGAGCATCACCTGCGAGGTCATTAAAGAGGTCAGACAACCTGAGTTCAATAACCAGAGCCCGACACTGCAGGAGAGAACTGACTCCTGCAAGTTGTTCTCTGACCTCCACATACACACATACATAAAACAAACACAACACACACACAAAGTTAACAAATCTATAAAAGCCAAAATAAGGAATCAAAGCCATTAGAGTAGATGAGAAAAATAAGTGAGTATATCTAGAAAAGAGCTGCAAGGACTGAGACCTGGGACATGCTAGTGTTTGGAGGTCATGAGGTTGCAGAGAAATCACCAGATGACTACAGGAGAGTACACAGAGAGGCAAAAGGAAGGCCAGGGAGAGTGAGTGTGGCCCACTGTGTATAAGAAGCCCTGGGGGACTGAAGAAATGGCTCAGCAGTTAAGAGCACTGACTGCTCTTGCAGAAGACTCAGGTTTGATTCCCAGCACCCACATGGTGGCTAAGAACAGTGTTGGGCCAGGTGTGGTGGCACATACCTTTAATCCCAGCACTCGGGAGGCAGAGGTAGGTGCATTTCTGTGAGTTCAAGGCCAGCCTGGTCTAAATAGTGAGCTCCAGGCCAGCTGGGACTAAAGGGAGACCCTGTCTCAAAAAAAAAAAAAAAAAA
>VZQC01004974.1:4038703-4085333 GCA_009823505.1 Rhizomys pruinosus
AAAAAAAAAAAAAAAAAAAAAAAAGAAAAAAATTTTATGTGGAGACAGAGGCAAGCCAGATCTCTGTGAGCTCAAGGCCAGCCTGGTCTATATAGTGAGTTCCAGGCCAGCTGGGGATACAGGGAGACCCTGACTCAAAAAGACCAAACACCACATATTTTTATGTGTATGAGTGTTTTGCCTGCATGTATATAAATCATGCAAACCCAGCAGAGGCCAGAAGAGGGTGTCAGATCCCCAAGAACCAGACAGTTGTTAGCTCCCCTGTGGGTGCTAGGAATCGAACCCAGGTCATGTGCAAGAGGACTCTTAACTATCGAGCCACCTTTCTGGCCCCTTGTTTTTGCTTTTTGAGACTAGGTTTCCTGTAGCCTAGGTTAACCTTGAATGGATAAGCTTATCCTAAGAATTACAGCCATGGGGCTGGAGAGATGGCTCAGAGGTTAAGAGCACCACTGACTGCTCTTGCAGAGGACCGGGGTTCAATTCCCAGCACCCACATGGTGGCTAGGAACCTCTTTTAACTCCAGTTCCAAGGGAATCTGACACCCTCTTCTGACCTCCGCGGCAATGCACGACATGGGTGCACCTACCTACATGCACACAGTACATTCATACACATTAAAAAAAGTTAAAAGAAAAAAAGAATTACAGCCATGTGCCATCACACGAGCTGTTTTTCTTTTCAATGTGATTACTAGAAGATCTTAAATTACACATATGATTTGTATTATATCTTTGATTCTTTTCTAGGTTATTTTTTCACCTTCCAGACTGGGGGGACGGGGGGCTTGGGGGGGTGGGCTTGTGTGTAGGAGGATGGTCGGAGGAGATGCCAAATGTGAGGCAATTCTGCCCCCTTGTGTCTAGCAAGGAAAACAGCTGAAGACAGCCAAACTTTGTAAAGCTTGCAACTTCACAGATAAGAAAGCTGGCAAGGTCTAGTTCAAAGATGCTTTCAAGTTGAGCTTCTAATGAAGGTATCCACATACCCTGTCCACCAGCTCCCCACAGCTTAACAACAAGCATTGCTGAAGACCCAAGGAGCAGGCAATGTCACACTGACTTGCCAACCCAGGTGGCCAAGGCATGTAGAAAAGAAAATGGGGCGAGAAAAGTCCCTAACTTCAGACGGTGCTCCATTTGAGATTTTGAAGACCCCAGAACCCTTCCCCTCCCAGTGGGATTTAGAAGGCTGTTAGTAGTCAATGCCACCACGTCCCCTTCTCTCCTTTCCCCCCATCCACTGCTAGCTGAGTGACTTGAAGGGGGCCAAGCTTCTTCCTCTCTTGTCCCCCATTACCTGCAAAAAGCCGGCCAGGTCACAAGTGGCGAACACGTCCATTACCTCCACGGCTCCGGCACTGGCCTTGCTGACTACTGGAGTAAGCCCGCAGCTGCAAAGGTTCCCCGCGACCCGCGTTAGGCCCGCCCATCTCAAGCCCCGCGCCCTACCACGCCACCCCGGGCTCCCAAGGGTTTCGGGGTGAGCGCTCTGGCTATTGATGGGGAAGGTAAGGCGCTTAGGTACTCGGCTCCGCCTCCAAAGTGGGCCCGGAAGGAATATAAAGCATGCCCGTGCCTGTTTCTCTGGCCAGTGACGACTTTGTCCACTCCGAGGAAGTGAGCAGAGCGCAGCACAGCGCCGAGATTCCGGGGATCCTGGAGCCCCTCCAGGACGAGCCACAGCTGCCGAGGGTCTTCGCCCGGGCTCGCCTCCGCCTCCTCCAACGGCCGGGGCAGCAGCGGGCTCACCTCCATGCAGACGCCCTGGTGCACTTGGTAGCCGCACAGGGCGTCCAGCTTCTGCCGTGTGGGCCTCAAGACGGAGATGCCCCGCGCCTCGGCCTCCCGGAGCAGCTCGGCCCGCTCCCCCCGCAGCTCAGCCCTGCCGGCTTGGAGCAGGAGCCGGGCCACGCGGCGGCGGGCGGCCCGCAGGGCCAGGAGACACGGGAACACGCCGAACAGAAGCTCCGACCGCTGCTTCGGCGCCAGGTCGTCCAGGAGCAGGCCGCTCAGCTCCTCTCCACCAGGCCGCTGCCCGCGCCGCGCCACCGAGGAAAAGAGGCGGACGACCAGGCGACCCGCGCCACACCAGGTCGCGCCCCTGACGGAGGAGAGCAGTCCCATAGCTCGAGCTGCGCCAGAGACTCGGCTAGCACACGGGTGAAGGGGACGCGCCGGCTGCCAGCACCATGTCTTCTCACATAGGACGAACCGCCCCAACTCCGGTCCCAACACCTAGGAGCTGCCGGGTACCGGAGCCAGGACACTCCCCACGCAGGTTCCCACGTGGATTCCCCAGCTTCCGGGTCCCGGAGGCCCCGCCCCCTGCCCGATGACGCCAGGCGCAGGCTTGGCCGCCCTGAGGTCCCCACAGCGCCCCGTAAAGATTGGCTCAGAGGGTGAGCCCAGAGGCTGTGCAGATGCGGAGCTGCGGGGGAGGGGGGGGGAAGACAGACACGGCAGGTGACACGAGGTGGGGACGGGGCACAGGGAGGGATACGACACACTGCTTCCTTTGCGGGGAGGTAAACAGGAGGCTGGGGTGGCCGGATTCACCTATGCACTTGCAAAGGCCAGTTTAAGAGGACAGATTGGCTTTCCTGTCCAGTCGTCTGTAAGTGCCTCCTCCCCGCATCCAGACCCGTTACATCTGGGGATTTCCCCCCAGAAGCGTCTCCTTGTCGGACCCTCATCACCATCCAGCATGTCCCAATGATATTTCTCATCTGCTTTTCTTTCGAAGCAACAGCTCTGAGCCTATGGTGTTCCGGACTGACAATCAACTGATCAACTGATGCCCTTGGCCACAGGACTCCTCTGCCCCACTGCACAGATCCTGGATGATTCTGTTCATCTCTCAGTATTTATTTACTTGAGGCTAGGTCTCACTATATAGCTCTGCTACTGGCCTGGAACTAGCTGTGCAGGCCAGGATGGGCTTGAACTCAGATGTGCCTGCTTGTGCTTCTTGAGTGTTGGGATTAAAGGTGGTGGCCTGGCTCCAACTTATTTATTTCAATTGGGGTTGTTTGTGACAGTCTCATTTAATACAGGCTGGCCTTGAACTCCTGATCTTGCCTCCACCTCCTGAATTCTGGGATAATATACAGAGGTCACCACATCTGGGTGATGGTTCTTTTACTTCTTCTAGTCCTCCCCGACTCCACTTCCCTTTTTTCACCCATACTCACTGACCTCTAATTCTGAGGCTCCTACCAGAGCCTTCCAGGTATTTAGCCCTGTCTTGTTCCTGTACTATCCTGAGTGCTCTTGTGGGCCTCCTAACCTCATAGATACAGTTTGCTTTCTCTGTGGCACACTCTCCATTTTCAAGACCCAATCCAACACTCTCCTGCTTCCATGATGCTCCAATGCACCCACCTTCCCACCTTCCTGGAAGAAATGCTGCGATACAACTACACTGATCACCAAGAAGGGGGAAGAGGAGCTGGAGAGGTGACTCAGCTGTTAAGAACACAGGCTGCTCTTGCAGAGAACCCTTGCAGAGGACCAGGGTTCAATTCCCAGCACTCACATGGCAGCTAACAACTGTTAAGTCTAGTTCCAAGGGATTTGCTGACCCTTTTCTGACCTCCTTGGGCATTGTACAACACAGTATGCACTTACATTCATGCAGGCAATATACTCATACACATAAAATACATATAATAAGGGCTGGAGAGATGGCCTAGCAGTTAAGATCGCCGACTGCTCTTGCAGAGGACCCAGGTTTGATTCCCAGCACCCACATGGTGACTGAGAACGTCTTTAACTCCAGTTTCAGGGGAATCCAACACCCTCTTCTGACCTCCGCAGCATTGCATGACACAGGTGCACAAACCTATATGCAGACAGTACATTCATACACATAAAAAAAGAAAAAATACATATAATAAAAATATAGGGCCGGGCACGGTGGCGCATGCCTTTAATCCCAGCACTGGGGAGGCAGAGGCAGGCGGATCTCTGTGAGTTCAAGGCCAGCCTGGTCTACAGAGTGAGCTCCAGGCCAGTTGGGACTGAAAGGGAGACCCTGTCTCAAAAATACATACATATATATATATATATATATATATATAAAATAAATAAAATTTTTAAAGGGGGAAGAATTGAAAGACACTTCTGAAGCCAAGGTAGGTTGGTTGCGATCTTTTTAATTATTACAGTGAAATGTACTGGGAGACAGACTTAGATGTTCTGCAGCCATGGTCAGAGTACAGTGATGAACCCCCCAGGGCAAGAGCCAAAAATGGGCTGGAGAGGTGGAGAGGAAGACAAGGGAGCCTGGAGCCCTGGATAACCATATAGGAGATGAGGGCCTGTCTCTGCTCCCCCAACCCTGTCGGGTGGAAAGTAGGGTACAAGAAGATAGAGAAATGCCCCCTTTGGCCACATCCCTTTTCCCAGGTCAAAAGGAAGAGACTAAGGAGAGCAAAGGCTGAGGAGACCAAGCCGGGACTCAGAGCGATGGACAGACTAGCCGATCACGACCCTGCCATCTCTCCCCCCCTGCTGCTTGCTTTGTTTGTTTGTTTGTTTGTTTGTTTGTTTTTTAGGGTTGTTTTTTTTTCACATTTGCAATGGGAATAATGTGACCAAGTTTTCTATTGTTTAGTGGGGTGGAAACAGAAAGTAAGATCCAGGGTTCAGACGTCAACACCTAAAATCCAGAGGCAGGAGGCAAGCCTTGAAGGGGGAAGGAAGGAGGACCTCCCCACACGACACTAGGTCACCTGCTCTGTGGGCCTCATCTGGATGTCTCCAACCTGTGGAAGGCAGAAGGCTTAGGACAGCCACCCCCTTTAGGCATCCCTGTGCCCCCTTCTGTGCATGGTTGGGCTTCTCCAATGGGCAGACAGACAAGGCCAAACTCACCTGGACGTGCGGGGGAGTGCTGAGGACATAGAGAACAGCCTCAGCCACATCCTCAGGTTTGAGACACTGAGAGCACCAGAGGAAAGGGTTGAGACAAGGACAGAACAGGCCCAAGCTTCTTCCCACATCCAAGGGACTCTCTAGCATCCATATTCCCACCCCAACCCTCCAAGAGAAGTGACAACAGGGTATAGTCTGAGGGGACTTAAGGGCTGAGTGACTTCACTAAGACTAGCAGGAAGCCCACCTTTATTTGCTCATATGTGGCAGCTGCTTTCTCGGGGTCCTTGTCATGGAGTTTGAAGGCGAACCGTGTCTCCACCAGGCCTGGAGAGATGCACTGGGCCAACAGAGAGGTCCTGCTCAGCCTGAGCTTTGCCAGGCCTTGGGGAAGTTGAAGGGAAAGGATAGAGGCCACAGGGCTCCAGCTTAACAGTGACAGCTGTCTCATGTCCACAACTGTTGTCTTCCTTCCGAAGTCGCCACTGGGAACTCCCAATTAGCAACTATCACAGCTATACTTCCTACAGAGCTCTTTCTATATGCTTGGTCAATGCTTTACAAAGGGGTGTTCCCTAAAGCCTTACAGCCAGGTAGGTATCATCAGCTCCGTTTTACAAATGTTTAGACTGGAGCTTGGGGAGTTTCGGTGATTTACCAACAGTCATGCGATCATCTGCAGAAGAGCCCAGAGTACTGGGGTCCAGCCATTGTTTGTGGTTTCCCCAAATCCCTTAGTCTCACTCCCTGTTCCCTTTAAGTTAGCCCCCTCCCATTCCAAGTTCAAGTCTGGTGACTGACTCTGGGACGACTAAAATGAGGAACCTCAAGGGAAGAGCAGGCCTTGCAAGGAACATCTGCACCCGGGAGTTCTGTACTAAGCTGACTGACTCCCAGGGTCTCTCAGCAGGTCTTCCTGGGCAGCATGTATGTGCATGTGGGAAAGGACCTGGGCCTACCTGTTCCCATCAGGGCTAGACCACAGCCTCACCGTGGCTCGGATGTGGGTCTGGGCCTCCTGAAGCTCTTGTCTCAGTCCCTCTGTCAGCGCAGTGACGGCATACTTGGTCGCACTATAGAAATGGACCACAGACTGGGGTGGGACTCGGTGGCCACACATGCTGGGTGGAAGAAGGGAAGGGGAGAGAGGAGAGAGTGAAGCTCTGCTGATGCTGTCAGCATGTCTCCCAGCCTGGCCACCCTGGCCACCCAAAGGCCAACAGGGAAGCCTTGTCAAAGGGACACTGATGCTGTCAGCATGTCTCCCAGCCTGGCCACCCTGGCCACCCAAAGGCCAACAGGGAAGCCTTGTCAAAGGGACGCTGATGCTGTCAGCATGTCTCCCAGCCTGGCCACCCTGGCCACCCAAAGGCCAACAGGGAAGCCTTGTCAAAGGGACGCTGATGCTGTCAGCATGTCTCCCAGCCTGGCCACCCTGGCCACCCAAAGGCCAACAGGGAAGCCTTGTCAAAGGGACACTGATGCTGTCAGCATGTCTCCCAGCCTGGCCACCCTGGCCACCCAAAGGCCAACAGGGAAGCCTTGTCAAAGGGACGCTGATGCTGTCAGCATGTCTCCCAGCCTGGCCACCCTGGCCACCCAAAGGCCAACAGGGAAGCCTTGTCAAAGGGACGCTGACGCTGTCTTCACAATCCACTGAATGGACTTAGTTTCTGTTGGCCATACGATGATTGAAAACTGCTCTGCCACCGGGCGTGGAGGTGCACGCCTTTAATCCCAGCACTTGGGAGGCAGAGGCAGGGGGATTTCTGTGAGTTCAAGGCCTGCCTGGTCTTCAGAGTGAGTTCCAGGCCAGCTGTGGTTATAGGGAGACCCTGTCTCAAAAAAAAAAAAAAAAAAAAAAGAACACTGCTCTGCCTTGAAGCCGTGCCTTTGCTGACGACAGAGCACAGTCCTGCAGGATGGCAGAGCCTCACATTTTATCTATGCACTCCCTGATATGGGTCTACTGGAGATCTGTGGAGGTGGCCAGGGTCTCCCCGCAGACATGGGGCTCGCCCATGGTAGTTGCCTGTGCAGTCTCTTTATGACACAGGGGTGGGGGTGGTCATCCCAGAAATTGAGGAAGGGAAGCATAATGATTGGTGCTCAGTCCCAGGAAAGATTCCCCACTCTAGACAAGCAAGGGCAGGCACTTGGTAAATCCTTACTTTACCACCAAAGGAAACTGCAGTGTAGCCTTTAAGTAAGCTACAGCAGAGCACCTGCTTGGAAGGGGACCCAAGCTCTCCCGATCATCCACCCAGCCTCACCTGTTGATGTTAATAATGTGTCCGTCATCGACATTCCGCTCCTTCATGGACTGATAGGCTTCCCGCGTGCAGATGCTGAGGGCCAGCACGTTTACCTGCAGGCCAGGGATGGCAAAAGAGTGTCTCCAGCTTGGGCCCAACTGAGCAGGTGATGGAGCAGCAGAGTACCAAGAGAAGGGGTTGATGTGCCTGCTCTGTGGGTATCCTACCCCTCAGCTGATGAGCAGAGGTGGCTCCTTCCCTGGCTCAGCCCTTATGGTAATGAGCTTCCCAGCCAAGCCTAAGGCCTCTGGCAGCCATCTCTGCACTAGTAGAAGCTCTGCCCCAGGGAATCATCCCTTTTTTTTCCTCCCAATCATCCATCCTTCTCAGGGACAATGTTCACCCCTGCTCCCTTCCAAAGAGACTGAAAACCTTACTAAAATGGTCTAAATCTGTTCTCACACAGAGCTCCGCCTCCGCTCGCCTTCCTCCACCACCCTGCGCTCTTGCAATCCCAACTCTTAGCACAAGGAGGCCCACACTCCTGCCTTTAACCTGTGTCCCAGAAACAAGCCCAGGTGTGCCCTCTCTTCAGAGGGTTGAGTCATTTGCCACTCCTTCCGGGAGGGGTGACACCAAATCCCCACCCTTCATGGAACAGAGGTCTGAGGAGCTATCAGCAGTGAAGCACCTGTCTGCTCCACCCTCAGCCTCGCCAGCAGAGATAAAGCTTTCCTCGTTCCTCCCTCGTGCCTCCTCCCTTGAGAAGAGGGGCCAGCTGGCAGATTAGCTTATTTTCTTTATCAAGTGTCAGCCAGACACCAGGACAGCAGTGAGAGCCTGCTTCAGGGCTTGTGGTAACAGCAGGATGTGGGTGCTAGGTGCAGAAGGGGCTCAGTTCTCTTAACAGGGTATTGTTGTGGGACAGATGGAGGACAAATGGACCCCTGGGAGCAGGTGGGGAAATCTAAGCCTAAGGCCTGCTAAGGATGAGACTTATGGGCTTGGGTAATATTCAAGACAAAAGGGGGCTTAATGTCCCTCATTTTACAGATGTGCAAGCTGAGATCCAGGTTTACACGTGCCTCTGCAGCTGAAGGCTATGACTGACTTCCCAGAAGTTTCTCTGAGAACAGGGATTCATTCTCATTGTCCACTGTTTCATTTCCACATACCTGTTAATACTAACCTATTGGTATCAGATGTGAAAAGGATTTATGACACTGCTTTCAGTCTCTCAAAACTTTCATACCCTAATGCCATTCCACAATGCAGCCCCAAACTGAAAACCCATGCCCTAGATGCTGTTTGGCCTCAACATGCTATTATATTTAATTTATTAACTTACTCTGTGTGTGTGTGTGTGTGTGTGTGTGTGTGTGTGTGTGTTCAGGTACATGACCGCCACTGTGCTAGTGCGGCAGTCAGAGGATAACTTGCAGGAGTTGCTTCTCTCCTCCACTGTGTGAGGAATTAAACTCGGGCTGTCAGGCTTAGTGGCAAGTTCCTTTACCCACTGAGCCATCTCACCAGCGCCTGCATTTTACATGTTCTAAAACCTTTCCCATGTGTATCCATTTATGCAATAAATTCTCTATTGAGGGTTAATGGGAGGAGCCAGAGAATAAAACACACAAAAGTCCTTGACCTCATGGTGCTGATATTTTAGTGAATGGGAGATGTGTGGTATCACATAAAAATGCAGACTCCCGGGGCGGAAGAAATGGCCTAGTGGTTAAGAGCGCCAGTTGCTCTTGCAGAGGACCCGGGTTCGATCCCCAGCACCCACATGGTGGATGAGAACCGTCTTTAACTCCAGTTCCAGGGGAATCCGACGACCTCTTCTGACCTCTGCGGCATTGCACGACGGGGGTGCACAAACCTGCATGCAGACAGTACACTCATACACATAGAAAAATAAATAAAATTAAAAAAAATGCAGACTCCCGTTTCCCTCAAATAAATAGGAGATGTGGCCATACTGGGATGGACTACTGGACTGGAGATGTAACCACCCTTTACATGGCCATGTGCTCTCCTACACTCTGTAGATGACCCGTGAAGACACTGGGCTCTGTGATATTGATGATATAGGTGTGTTTATCCCAACTAAATTTGACAGGACTGAAGCTCAGAGCCTGCAATGAACTTGTCCGAAGTCACACAGCTACTGCTGCGGCTGGTAAGAACATGACTTTTCATCTCTGATCCTTTTCTTCCCATGAGGCCATGTCCCTCATGCATCCAGCACAGTCAGGGACACTCAACAAAGCACAGATCTTCCCCTCACAGTCTTCCTTCCTATTCAACCAGTCTACAGTTTAAGAACTACCAGGGACGCCAGGCATGGTGGTGCACGCCTTTAATCCTAGCACTTGGGAGGCAGAAGCAAGCAGATCTCTGTGAGTTCAAGGCTAGCCTGGTGTACATACCGAGTTCCAGGACAGCTGGGACTACAGGGAAACCCTGCTCAAAAAGACCAAAAAAAAAAAAGGTATTCATCCACTCACTATCTTTGTGGTAAGGGGAGAATCAAGGTGCCCCAGTGGGAAACCAAAGCCCCTTCTTACTGGATGTCCTATCCCCAAGAGCCCTCTGCCTCATAGGCCCCCCCCGGGGCCCTCCTCTTACCACCCAGGCCTTGAAGCCCTTACATTGAACATTTCTTTCCAACCGCTGGTGCTGCCTGAGAGCAGGGTGTCAGGCCGGGCCAGGCCGGCATTGTTGATGCAGATGTCCACACCGCTGTGCTGAGAGCGGACAGCCGAGAACATGGAGAGAATGTCCTCTTCATTTGACAGGTCGCATCTGTAGGGGATCAAAGTCCCGGGGTAGCCTGCACTCTTACATTCAGCAGCCAGCTCCTATGAAACCCAACAGGGTGACTGGGGTGAGCTGCTCACTCCCACACCGCCTCACCCCGAATCAGCCTCCCTCCATGTCATCACTCTGAACCTTCCCCAGTGGCAGCTCCCTTTCAACCACGGAGATACTGAGACTGCCCACCCCCAAAGCTGTTCTGTTTGGTCAAAGTCTAAGGGTTGGGGGGACCCCTGTGAGTGAGGGAGAGGGACATTGGACAGATTGATGGAGGATTCTCACAGATACAACATCGAGTCTTTAACACAAAGTAAAGCTATGGGGGCAAGGACCCTGGGGGTGAGGGAGACGGCTTTTCTGTCTGCCTCTTCCCCAATAAGAACAGTTCCTTATCTGTACCTCCGGTCCCACCCCGTTCTTCCATCAGTGCCAAGAGACCCCAAGCTGGTTACTCCAGGGCCCAGATTTTCCTCTTCTCTCCGAGTCAGCCAGTCCCTCCCAGAAGGGCTCAGCTCCGGAACTGCCACCCTCCCCTCACAAAGGAGTGTCAGAATGATAGACATTAAAAGGTGAGGGTCTGCCCACCTGCCCCAGCTACCTTTCAGTGGGGCCCAATTGCCTGTCTCCCTTCTTCCTCTCCTCAGAAGGGATCAAGTTATGAAGACAGACTACTCTTTAATTCCTGGTCCCATCCTTGTTCCCAAGGTTTCCCCCACCTTCTCTTAGTCACCTGTCACTGGACACTCCCTGTACATGTCCAGGGCCTTCAGCATACTGCAGAACCTGAGAAGGCAGAGCCACCGAGGGACACTGTGAGGAGGGCTGACATTTGGCATCTGAGAGAGAGCAGGCTACATGGCCTTGGAGGGCAGTGACTGGGCACTTGAGCCTTGTGAAGGTGACTGTAAGTGTGGGAGGGGGAGGGGTACAGGCCACCCTAGAGGAAGGCCAATTTGGCCAGCTGCCTTGGCCTGGAGCCCCTTCCTCCTCCCAAGCCAAGCTAGGAATAAAACACTAGATCAGGTGACCAAATAAATTCTTTCCTGCTTTAACTTTCTGTGAGTTCAAAAGCTATACCCTTCTAAGACACAGAAACAGAAAGAACTCTCTTTCCACCTGATTTTACTATTCATGATCACCTCGGGGAACAGGATTTCTCCCAGTAGCAAGCCAGAACCCAAACTTGGCTTTAATATCAATGAGCAACTCAATCAACAAAAGGAAGAAAGCCTGGAATCCTCATCTCCAACATGCAGCTCTCCCTCTTCCTCCAAAGCTCCCAACAGGAAAGCTGGGGAGGGGGACGACGATGACACAAGAACTCAGACTACTCTCCCTGTCACTGCCTCTTCTTGCCTCATCTGTGCCATGTCCATCTACTCTCCAGAATGACCTGATGGCAGTTTCCACACAGCAGATGTTCTCCCTTCATGGCATGGAGCCATCCTGGGGGCTGAGCCTGGGATTCCCTTGAGATTCAGGGGTTCCCTTTCTTAGCAATCTTAGGGCAGAGAAGTCAAAAGTAGCTTCTGAATTAGGGACTCCAAAAAGAGAAAGACTGAGAGATCGAGAGACTGAGACTGAGACTAAGTCTGTGTGTTTGTATGTATGGAATCCAGCAGGTGTCCTAATCCTCTAGGCTCCAAAGCTGGGGCTGGGCTTTGAGTGTCTCAGGGGAAAGGGAGGGGCAAAATGGGGCGATGGTGGAGCCAGGTGACCTTGGGATTATCTGGGAGGCTATAAAATGTACCTTTGGTCAGTAGCTGGGGAGGAGACAGTCCTCCTTCCTCCTCGTACACCTCTCCCACTGCCTCCACCCAAGGCCTCCTTAGCTTCTCTCTACCTGAGGACTTTGAGCAGTGGTGAAGATAGAGCTAGCCCATAGCCAAGAGTGGTCCTGCCCGGGCAAAGAATGGGAATTTCTCTTGTCTTCCTTCTTGCCCCAGAAGGCCAACTCCATTTTTCTCTGAGCTGGTGCTGCTCATAACTCTAGGGGCTCCCAAACCCATGTTAAGAGAAATGCTAGGAGCTCTGTATCCCTATTACTGTTTCTTCGAGACTTACATCTTTAATGGCCTGTTTCACCTATTCCATCCCACCCAAGAAAATGAATCAGAAAAAGAATCTAAGTAAATATTCTAGTCATCACTTATAAGCTGAGTCTCTTATATGGACTGGAAAGAGAGCTCTTCAAAAAAAGCTCCCACCCCAACCCCACCCTCACTCCAGGGTCAAACATTCAAAATCCCTAGCTCCTTGCTCACTGGTTGGTCTGCACTTTGCCTAGTGTGGCTGGGTGAGGTTTGGGGACAAGTTGAAACCAACCTAGCCACCAAGACTAGAGCACTTTCTTTCCTTCTCCCTGGATGCCTAGCTAGCCCCTAACCTGTGGTTTCCCCTTTCCACCAGCCAGTATCCTGATCAGGGAGTGGCAGGGGTAGGGGAAGAGAATGCCAGGGGTCAGGGGTTTGGTACCCCAGAGCACAGACTGCCAGGAGCAAATGGCTCTTTAAAAACACGGGACTAAGACAATGGGCAGCTATGCCCTCCCCTACTGGACATCCATCACTCCTGACCCCAAGGCCGTGGCAAATGGCCCTGGGGTGACAAGCGAGTGAGAGCTAGGTCACTGCCTGGCTCCGGCCACTCCCCCTCCCCCACTCAGAGCCCTACTCCGTGGAAACGACGTCCCCTGAAGCGTCCCGGTCCCCAGCGGGGCCTTACCTCGATGTTGCCAACGGTGCGGGCGCAACCCACCACCTTCAGTCCCTGCTGGACTAATGCCCGGGCTACGGCCGCGCCGATACCCCCCGAAGCTCCCGTCACCAGTGCCAGCCGGTCCCGCCACCTCTCCATGCCGGCTCTGGCCATGGTCCCGAGCCGCCTGGCCACCTCGTTGGGCGAGCCGGGCACTGGGATCTCGGAGCTTCGTTCTGGGTCACCGAGGCTCGGCAGCTCCCTGGTCACTGCTGGGGCAGGCGCCGCCAACCTGCAAAAGTCGGAGCTGCGCCTAGACCCACCCCCAGGAGGCCCAGCCTCTGGCCGGGGCTCCACCCTCGGGACCTCGGCGCCGTGCCACATCCCGCCGGAGGACCGCTGCGGCCGGGCAGCCCGGCTCCCAGAGCGGCCAGGGCCACGCCCCCTTCCGGCCACGCCGCTCGCGCGGGGAGCCTGCCCCTTCTTCGGCACGGGGAAAAGCTGCCGCTGTGCCCGCTCGCCTGCGCGTCCGGCTTTCTTAGAAAGTGCTTCTCCGCCGGGGAGGGCGGCTGACTTTAGCGGAGGCTTCCTCCCACCGAGGAAGAGGACTCATGTACTCCAAGCCTCCTTTCTTTTTCCTGAGCCCTGTGGCCAGGATGCAAGACCCTAAAGGTGACTCCAATTGCCTCCCAAACCCATTGGTGACTAATCGGAAGGATTCTGTCCAGAAAAGGTCCTGCATCTGTACCATGGAGTCCGGGTGACCTTGGGAGGCTTATTCACACTACCTGATCATAGGTAATATACCCAACTATTATTGGTTTCTGCTCCTAAATGGCTCTAACGGACCTCAATCCCACAGATAATAACCCTGGATATCACCCACCCTAGTCCCACATGAGAACAAACATTTCACGGTGTACATCAAAGACTACTGGCAAATGCTAAACAATTTGAGCGCTGCGTGGCAGACATAAAATATTAATATGCAAAAGGCATCCTATGCTTTTTTTCCCTCCTGTGGTGGAGATCCAAAACTGGGCCTGACATTTGCTAAGCATGGACTGATGTACTACAAGGCCCGGTGGCACAAGCTTGTAACCCACCACTGGGAGGTGGAGGCAGAAGAATCAGTTCAAGGCTTGACTATGAGTTCCAGGCTACCTTGCCTGCAGATCTTGTCTCAAAAAAGCGAAACAAATGAGCACACTGGCATGGAGAGGGGCCACCAGTGGTGTAGTCTGCAGCCCAGTCCTGGAACAGGGATGTCCCCAACCATCTTCACATTCTCCATTCTTGGCTTGTCAGCTTTGCTCAGGGTAGAGCCACTCAGGATTTCCATCAATTTTATTTTTTTTAATTTTATTTATTTTCTATGTGTATGAATGTACTGTTTGCATGTAGGTTTGTGCACCCGTGTCGTGCAATGCCACGGAGGTCAGGAGAGGGCGTCGGATTCCCCTGGAACTGGAGTTACAGATGGTTCTCAGCCGCCATGTGGGTGCTGGAGATCGAACCCGGGTCCTCTGCAAGAGCAGTCGGCGATCTTATCCGCTAGGCTATTCTCCAGCCCCAATTTCCATCAATTTTAAATATGCCATCCTTTATGTTAACTGGGGTTGGACATGTAGGTCAGTAGTGAGGCATCTACCTACCTACCACAAACAACAAAAAACACCCATTCCTGATGCACACCTGTAATGCCAACACCAGGGAGGCTGAAGCATGACTAAATTTCATCGGCCTGGGATATATAGTTAGACTGTCTTTTTCACTCAACAAGCATTCATTTGCCTAACCTTTGAATGGCCACAGGGCAAAGATTAAAACAAAACTAGCTATTACTGCTTTTTAGGGATCTCAAAAGAATACTTAACTAAGCTAGGTATGTAGGATCAAGTGAATGCCTATCAAAGAAAAATTTGCCTAGCTATGTGTAGCATGAAGCCCTGGCTTTGATCCCCAATACAGCAAAAAACCAGGAATGATAGCCCACACCTGCAATCCCAGCACTCAGGAGATCTTCAGGAAGATCAGTAGTCCAGGTCATCTTTGGTTAGTTTGAGGCCTGAGACAGGGTCAAAAAAGCAAAATAAGCCAGGTGTGGTGCCACATGCCTTCAATCCTAGCACTCAGGAGGCAGAGGCAGGGGCATCTCTGCCATCCCAGTCTATAGCCAGTTCCAGGCCAGCCAGGACTATGGGAAATCCTTGTCTCAAACAAATAAACAAAAGCCAAAATATGGGCTGAAGAGATGGCTCAGGAGTTAAGAGCACTTATCGTGGAGGACAAAAGTTTGGTTCCCATTACCCACATAGAGGCTAACAAACTCCAGTTCCAGGGGATCCATACTCTCTTCTGCCCTCCATGGGCACTGTATAAGAATGTATTTATGCTGGGCGTGGTGGTGCACACCTTTAATCCCAACACTTGGGAGACAGAGTCAGGCAGATGTCTGGGAGTTTAAGGCTGGCCTGGTTTACAAAGTGTGTTCAGGCCAGCTGGGACTGCAGGGACACCCGTCTCAAAGACCACAAAAAAAAAAAAAAAAAAAAAAAAAAACTTTATACACACACACTCATACACATAAAATCTTGGGACTGGAAAGATGGCTCATCGGCTAAAAGCATTGGCTGTTTTATTTTTGTTGTTTAATCTTTTTATTTATGTGTATGAATGTACTGTCTGCATGTAGGTTTGTGCACCCGTGTTGTGCAATGTTGTGGTTAGACGAGGGTGTTGGAAGAGGGTGTCAGGTCCCCCTGGAACTGGAGTTCTCCTGGAATTGGAGTTACAGCAGTCTCAGCTGCCATGTGGGTGCTGGGGATTGAACCCCCAGGTGCTCTTCAAGAGCGATCGGCACTCTTAACCGCTAGGCCATTGCTCCAGCCCCAACACTGGCTGTTCTAACAGAGGACCCAGATTCGATTCCCAGCAACCACATGGTGTCTAACAATCGTTTGTAACTCTAGTTCCGGGGGATTCAACGCCTTTTTCTGACCTCTTCTGGCACTGCATGACAGGATGCACTTACCTGCATGCAGACAATACATTCATATACATAAAAAATAAACTTAAAAATCCTAAAAGCCACCCCCTCTTAATCATGTGATGCAGAGGGGATCAGCAGTCATTTTATGGATTTCATAGTGAAAGGACCTCAGATGAATCATTACTCATTTTACCTCTGCCAATTCTGCCACCCTTCTAAAAAGGGCTGTTGGAGTTGGGCATGTAGTTCACTGCTACACAACAGATTTTAAAGGCAACTCAGGTTGATCAAAGAAATGTCACCAACCAGCTAAGTGTGGTGGCACACACCTATAATCTCACCACGGAGACCAAGGCAGGAGGGCATTCCAGTTCAAGGCCTGTGTTGCAAAGTGAGGCCCTATCTAAAAAAAATGCCAATGATGACTAAAGCTAAGCATTACTGTTCCCCATCTGAAGTCCTTTAGAAAGCCCCCCAAATTCACTCCATCCCCATACTGCCCCCCCAGCAATGTCCTACTATTTGCTGCCCACCAAGTATCACCATGCAGTCACAAAAGCTCTACCATTCAAGTTTATGGTGCTATTGACCTTTTTGGTGTGTGTTCGTGTGATTTGTATTTAAGTGTGTGTGTGCACAGACAAGAGGACCTTGGGCATCATTCCTCAAAAAGTGTCAACATTTGCCATTAAGCCATAGTGCTGGCCCCACCTTGTTTCCAGAGAGGACCTCTCACTGTCCTGGAGTGCATACCCAGTGGAGGCTGGCCACCAGCATGCCTCAGGGATCTGTTTCTGACACCCCCCCCCATTTTATTTTTCATATTTTGACAGTTTCATACTCATATAATGAATTTTAGTCTTCTCACCCCTATTACTTATCTTGTCCCTTACACAGCTTTTTTACCTGGGTTATGGGATGGAACTCAAATCCTCTTAAAGTACTTCAATAAGCCACCTCCCCAGCCCTAACCTGACCTATCAAATGGCAGCAAGATGTTATCCTAGGGAATCTTTCCCCTTCCTCGGTACTCAAATAGCTGTGGCAATAGTGAACTGTAAGGCCATAGTGAATTTGTGTTGGAAAACAGATAAAAGCTGAATATGCACTACACAAAGCCACAATGTGGTTAGCTCTTGTGCACCCTTCCCCTCCCAGTCTCACATGCTGAGTAATTATCACAAGAACACTTGGCTGAAATTCTGCTACATTTTGTTTTCATTCTTCTAGGTCAGTATGAACTTCTGAATTTAACAGATGTTCTAGTTACCTCTGAGGGAACTTCAAAGATAGCAAAGTCTCATGCAAAAATAAAATGCTAGCCAGTATTTAAGGCATTAAGTCTTTTAAAGCAAAACTAGAAACTGCTTTTCTCAGTTGTCAACCCTTATGATGGGAAGAATTGTCTTTAATAGTCTTATCTCTATTTTAATTTGCTCATCATCCTTTCTCCATCAACACTGGCCAAGCACAAAGTTCAAAAGTGGCAAATACTAAAGTACTACCACATTAAGTAGGAACATGTACACCAAATTCTACTATGCGTATTAATAAATATTCTTTATTTTAAATTTTGCACATTGCGCTTTTAACATTACATCCAGACATTTTGCAAGTGGATGTCTACTTTGTAAAACCATATATTCAGCTCATTGTCATTTCTGTACAGAAGATAAGTACAACATTACTTTTTGCCACTAAGTTGCTTTAGTAAGTCTCACAGGAAGAGAAACATTTAATGAAAAGAGATGGCTTAAATCATATGGCAGGCCTGCGCAGCCACGCAACTAAAGACACACAAGCCCGAAGAAAGAACTAATGAGGTTACCTCCACCGTCTCCCAAAACAAGAAGGAATCACATTGATTTAAGATAAAAATTTGCCAGAAGTCACTAAATTAAGAGTTTTTTTTAAAAGAGAAGGCGCAGTAGTCATCTTGAGTATTTCATTGAAAGACAGAGCTATTTTATTTATTTAATTTGCTCCAGCCGTTGTCAACCAGCCAGTACAAATGGGCCTCTTGTGGTCATTTAAGCGGCAGTATTTATTAAATTTCTCCTTCAGATGCTGTCGGTATTGTTCTCTATTGCTGTAGAAAGACTGGTTATTAGCCATAAATGACTGTATTTCATCTTGTGAGATAAAGATTTCCTCGTCTGAAGTACATTCAGACTCATCCTACAAAGGAGAGCAGCAATTAAGACCATGACATCAAAAAAGCAAAATGAGTAGCTAAAATTAAAGCAGTCTTAGCCGGGCGTGGCGGCGCACGCCTTTAATCCTAGCACTCGGGAGGCAGAGGCAGGCGGATCTTTGTGAGTTCAAGGCCAGCCTGGTCTACAGAGTGAGCTCCAGGCCAGCTGGGGCTACAGGGAGACCCTGTCTCAAAAACACCAAAAAAACCCCCCAAAACAGAATAAGCACCATGTCTTAGAAACTAGTAGAAAAAAAAAAAAACCCCAACAAACCTTGGTTGAAATCTTAAACCTATAATTTACTCCCTACATACCTATGAATCTGTCAGACTATTACCAGGCCTCTCTGCCTTTAAAAATGACCAATCAGAGATGAATACAACTAGTTACCCATTTTTATTTATTTTTATTTTATGTATATGAGTGCTTTGCCTGCATGTATGTTAAATGCACTCATGTCATGCAATCCCCAAGGAGGCCTGAAGAGGACATCAGATCCTATGGAACTGGAATTATAGACAGTTGTAAGCTGCCACGTGGATGCTGGGAACTGAACCCCAGTCCTTTAGAACACCACCCAGCACCCCTTAACCACTAAACCATCTATCTCTTCAGCCCCATAGTTACCTATTTTTAAAATATTTTTTATTTTATTTATTTTTTATGTGTATGAATGTACTGTCTGCTGGAGAGATGGCCTAGTGGTTAAGAGCACTGACTGCTCTTGCAGAGGACCCGGGTTTGAACCCCAGCACCCACATGACAGTTGAGAACCATCTTCAACTCCAATCCCAGGGGAATCCGACACCCTCTTCTGACCAGTTACCTCGTTTTTTTTTTTGTTTTTTTTTTGTCTTTTTGAGACAGGGTCTCCCTGTAGCCCCAGCTGGCCTGGAACTCACTCTGTAGACCAGGCTGGCCTTGAACTCACAAAGATCCGCCTGCCTCTGTCTCCCAAGTGCTAGGATTAAAGGTGTGCACCACCACGTCCGGCAGTTACCTATTTTTAAATAACCAGACTTACCTCTAGTTGGTCCTATTTCAAAATTTTTATCTCCCCAAATTAAGTAAAATAAAACCCTTAAAAAACTTAAGTGTTTTACATAGCTTCACCATTAAACTTTATAATCATATACAAAACAAGTAAATCAATAAGAAAACCCTTAATTCTAAAACTTTTGGTGCCACTAGGACTTAACAGAAAAGATACCAATCTTCTTTCTTCCCTGTTCCAAACACAAGCACACATCATGCATTGGGTCACTTAGCATCCAATATATTTCAATGAGTCTTCTCTTTGACAAGGTCTCCCTGTAGCCCTATCTGGCCTGGAACTGGCTATGCAAACCAGCCTTGATCTCACAGAAATCTGCTTGCCTCTGGCTCCCAAGTACTGGGATCAAAGGCATGAGCTGGGGCTGGAGAGATGGCATAGCAGTTAAGAGTTCTGACTACTCTGGCAGAGGACCCGGGTTCAATTCCCAGCATCCACATGGCAGCCAAGAACTGTCTTTGACTCCAGTTCCAGGGGAATCCAACACCTCTTCTGACCTCCATGGCATTGCACGACAACCTACATGCAGACAGTACATTCATACACATAAAAAATAAAATTTTAGGGGCTGGAGAGATGGCCTAGCAGTTAAGAGCACCGACCGCTCTTGCAGAGGACCCGGGTTCGATCCCCAGCACCCACAGGGCGGCCGAGAACCGTCTGAGACTCCAATTCCAGGAGAGCTCCAGCTCCAGGGGAGTCCGAGACCCTCTTCTGACCTCCGCGGCTTTTCACGACACGGGTGCACAGACTTGCATGCAGGCAGTACATTCATACACATACATAAATAAATAAAATTAAATAAAAAAAATTTTTTAAAGGTTTAAAAAAAAAAAAAAGGCATGAGCGATCACATCTGGTGCACTAAAGGCTTAGATGGTGATATCAAGTTAGAAATACGTTAGTTATGGTTTTATCCTACAAGACACCTGAAGGAAGAAACTTGGCTTTAATTATTTTTTTCATTTTGCTGTTTGTTGGTGGGCTTTTTTTTGGGGGGGGAGGATGGGGTCCCAAGCTGGCCTCAAACTTACTATGTAGTTGAGGATGACCTTGAACTTCTGACCCTCCTGCCTTCACCTTTAGAGTGCTAGGCTTACTTGGACATGATGCTACTTTTTTTTTTTTGGTCTTTTTCGAGACAGGGTCTACCTGTAGCCCCAGCTGGCCTGGAACTCGCTCTGTAGACCAGGCTGGCCTTGAACTCACAAAGATCCGACTGCCTCTGCCTCCCAAGTGCTAGGATTAAAGGCATGTGCCATCACGCCCAGCTGACATGATGCTACTTCTAATTCACCCAACTAGTCTTAACTGTCGACAAAGGAGAACAAGACAGTGTACTCCAAAACAGTTACGTAAACCATGAGTGGAAGAACAGAAATGCACTCAAGGAATAACAGAGTACTACCCTTCTTTTTTTTTTTTTGAATATTTTCTTTTTTTTTTACCCTTCTTTCTTAACCTCTCTGTTCCCCAGCTGAAACCTTCAAATACACCCACACTCACATAAGACATTGTGAACTACTTACAAGAAGTTCAACTAAGCTCTTGGCACCTCTTCCAGAATCAGGACCAAATGACGTTTCTGTGGGTTCTGCAAACTGTGGTATGTTTTTCCTGTGCTCAAACCAAGGGAGTGGCTGCCCAGCCTTTTCAGCATTGCAACAGCTTTCAGGATGTGCATCTTTGGTCTTGTCACGGTGAAACACTGTGTGCATGGTATTTCCTAAGGTCTCTCGGTTACCTGGATCTGTAATACAACTTCCAAGTTTTTGGATCTGAAACCAGAGCAAAAGATTTCCAAAGTAAAAAGGCAAAGTGAATTATGATTCAGAGAAAAATGAATAAAAATTCCCAGGTAGCCAGATAGTTCCAAGTTATCCTGAGCTCTATAGACAAGATAGTCAACAACGAAAACCCCCAGTGGAGTGCTAAGTCTTTAGAAGGAATACTCAGTAACAGCAGCAGCTAGCATTCACAAAGCACTCATCCCATCTCAGATGACATGCCAAACTGTGCTATATAATCTCACTTCCTCTTCATAGAATGTAACAGAGGGTCTATTAAACCCACTTTTACAAAGAAGAAAAACTAATAAACTGCTCAAGTTTACATAGCTAATTAAAATTATAAAGCACTTTGAAAAGAATGAATTGGACATATGACTCACCTGAACTTCAAGTAAATAAACACTTCCTCCCATATACATACATTAAAAAAAAAATCAACTAATTAAATGAAACTGTAGAAATACTCATTTTATTTTATTTTTTTAAACCATTTACATTTTTTTAATTTTTTAAAATTTTTATTTATTTTCATATGTGTATGCATGTGCTGTCTGCATGTAGGTTGGTGCACCCGTGTTGTGCAATGCCTCAGAGGTCAGAAGAGGGCATCGGATTCCCCTGGAACTGGAGTTAAAGATGGTTTTTAGCCGCCATGTGGGTGCTGGGGATCGAACCCGGGTCCTCTGAAAGAGTAGTCAGCACTCTTGGGCTGGAGAGATGGCCTAGTGGTTAAGAGCGCCAACCGCTCTTACAAAGGACCCAGGTTCAATCCCCAGCACCCACATGGCGGCCGAGAACCATCTGAAACTCCAATTCCAGGAGAACTCCAGTTCCAGGGGAATCCGACGCCCTCTTCTGACCTCTGCGGCATTGCACGACACGGGTGCACAAACTTGCATGCAGACAGTACATTCATACACATACGGAAATAAATAAAATAAAAAAAAAAAGAGTAGTCAGCACTCTTAACCACTAGGCTATCGCTCCAGCCCCAGAAATACTCATTCTTTAAAACAAACAAACCCCTATCAATTAAACACTACATGCTAATTCAAAGAAAATGGGTTTTCTTTATTATTATAACTAAAATTTTTTTAATTTTTTTGAGACAGGATCTCCCTGTAGCCTCAGCTGGCCTAAAACTGGCTATGTAGGCCAGGCTGGCCTTGAACTCAGAAATTTGCCTTCCAGTGCTGGGATTAAAGGCATGCACCACCATGCCCAGCTATTATTTTTATTTTATGTGTTTGAGTGTACTGCCTGTATCCATTTAAGTGCAACCATGTCATACAATGCCTGTGGAGGTCAGAAGAGGGCTCAGATCCCCTGGAATTGGAGTTATACACGGTTGTTAGCTGCCATGTAGGTGCTGGGAATCAAACCCAGGTCCTCTGCAAGAGCAGCCAGTGTTCTTTACTGCTGAACCATCTCTCCAGCCCTAAAAATGGGTTTTCAGTAGTAAAAAGTTTTAAACTGTAGACCATGACACTTACATGTTCATCACATTTCAACATCTTGCTTTTCTTTTTCTTCTTTTTATTTTTTCCCTTTGTGTTATTCTCTTCAGAATTTGCCCAACATTCAACACAACTATCACCATCATCTTCTTTGTCGTCACAGTGATGGACACAGGAATCTTCACCTGCAGAAATTAATAATCCTATTATGCTCAAAGTCAACCATGAAGTAGAAATAATTGGGAGGTTTAATCTGAACCTACCATGTTCATCATGGTTACAAATTCCTTCCGTGCAGGCAACATCTGAACCTTCTCGAGAACCTGTCTCACTTCCTTCCATGCTAGATGAGTATCCACAATCACTGCCGTTACAGTGTGGAGACGTGCCTGTCAACACATCAGGTGAAGATCCAAATTAATACAAGAAAAAGACTGACCGAACTGGAACCAGAGAAAAAAATATATAAATCAGTGGCTTTGGCAACGTAAAAAGCAGCAAAAATATGATTAATATTTATTTTGTCTCCTGTAAACAATATCAGACTATAAGAAGAAAATAAATATTAGTATCTTCTGGCTAAATTGTACCATATTTTTGAGGTGATAAAATTTTAAATTCTAGTTCTGGGGGAGGGGCAAAAAAAAAATTCTAGTTCCAAAAATCTACAATAATTATTACATTTAAAAGAAAGAATAGCCTAGCTGGGTGTGGTGGTGCGCACCTTTCATCCTAGCACTTGAGAGGCAGAGGCAGGCGGATCTTTGTGAGTTCAAGGCCAGCCTGGTCTACAGAGCGAATTCCAGGACAGCTGGGGTTACAGGGAGACCCTGTCTTGAAAAGACAAAAAAAAGAAAAAAAAAAAAAAGAATAGCCCAAGAATTAACTTAAAAAAGATTATTTACCTTTCTTTATTTTAGGGGACCCCAAAAGATTGCCACTGCTAGGACAGGTACACGATGTGTTCTCACTGGTAACAATTACTTCCACACAGCTGTTAACATCTTCAGTGCTGCCACAGGCTTTGCAGCTGTTTTCCACTAAGTCTGTTTCCTTTGAGGATCAACATTAAGAGACAAGAAAAGTTTTACTTCCATAACAGATACATTTTAACTCCTTTAACATTAACTTACGGGGCTGGAGAGATGGCCTAGAGCAGGTTATAAGAGAGTCAACAGACTGAGCATCGGAGGCAAGGGCAGCGATCTTTGTGAGTCACAGGGCCAGCCGTGCTTCTGACAGAGCCTGAGTTCCAGGACAGCTGGGCTACAGGGAGAGCCCTGTCTCAAAAAGACCAAAAAAAAAAAAAAAAAGAGGAGCCAACTGCTCTTGCAGAGGACCTGGGTCAATTCCACAGCACCCACATGGGCAGCATTGACATCCGTTCCAGGGGAATCCAAGCCGCCATCTTACTGACCTCCGCGGCATATGCCACGACATGGGTCAACAAACCTAAATGCAGACAGTACAACTCAGACACACACAAAAAAAAAAGAAGACGTCCTTTAAAAAAAAGCAAACACATTAGGGGCTGGAGAGATGGCCTAGTGGTTAAGAGCACTGACTACTCTTGCAGAGGACCCGGGTTCGATCCCCAGCACCCACATCTCGGCTGAAAACTGTCTTTAACTCCAGTTCCAGGAGTGTCTGACGCCCTCTTCTGACCTCCAAGGCACTGCATGACATGGGTGCACAAATCTACATGCAGACAGTACACTCATACACATATGAAAATAAAATAAAAAAAAATTAAAAAAAAAACACACCCCCCCCACATTAATTTAGCAGCAGTTATAAGGTTAAAAATAAACAAGAATATCTATATGAAAAAAATCCATTAGGCTACCCTGGCATGGAGGCTCAGGCCTGTAATTCCAGCACTTAAAGGATGAGGCAGCAGGTCAGCTCCAAGTTTGAGGCCACTGAAGTACACAGTGAGTTCCAGGCTAGCCTAGGATACAGACTGAGTCCCTACCTCAAAATAAATTAATAAAAAAATATTAAGCCACTTCAAAACTGTTTAAAGAAAAGAAAAAACTAATAAATGCTTTTAAAAATGTTAACAGTATCAAGCAAGCTAGGACTACAGTTCCCTCAGTTTGTCTGCTGACCCTAATGGGACTCTGTAGGCCAAAACATTTTTTTTTTTTTTTGGTCTTTTTGAGACAGGGTATCCCTGTACCTCTGGCTGTTCTGGAACTCACTCTGTAGACCAGGCTGGCCTCAAACTCACAGAGATTCACGTGCCTCTGCCTCCCAAGTGCTAGGATTAAAGGCGTGCGCCACCACGCCCGGCACTTATTTATTTCTATATGTGTATGAATGTACTGTCTGCATGCAAGTTTGTGCACCCGTGTCGTGCAATGCCGTCAGAAGATGGTCTCGGATTCCCCTGGAACTGGAGTTCTCCTGGAATTGGAGTTTCAGACGGTTCTCGGCCGCCATGTGGGTGCTGGGGATCGAACTCGAGTCCTCTGCAAGAGCGGTCGGCACTCTTAACCGCTAGGCCATCTCTCCAGCCCCGGCCAAAACATTTTCTATCCTAATCTTTAGATCCTACATGCCTTTTTTGCTGTATTAACACACCGCTGGTACAAAAGTAATGGTACTTAGCACAGGTCAAGACAGTGGCAACTAAAGTATACTGTATTCCCCACCTGTTAAAAAAAAAAAAAACATTGAGTGGGGCTCAGCAGTTAAGAGCACCAACTGATCCTGCAAGAGGACCCGGGTTCGATTCCCGGCACCCACATGGCAGCTAAGAACCTTCTTTAAGCCAGGCATGGTGGCGCACACCTTTAATCCTAGCACTTGGGAGGCAGAGGCAGGAGGATCTCTGAGTTCAAGGCCAGCCTGGTATACAGAATGAGTTCCAGGACATCTGGGGCTATAGGGAGACCCTGTCTCAAAAAGACAAACAACAACAACAACAACAAAAAAAACAATAAAAAAACTGAGCAAAAATTTTAAAAAGGCTAGTTTCCCCCCTCTACCCCCCATTTCCCTTCTAGCCTTGGGCATAGGCCTGCTTTTTCTCATTCCACCTTAGATTCCTGGGCTACCCTCCAGGTCCAGACCTGCCCTTTTGTCCTGAGCCCCTGGATTCACACCAGCTCAATTTTCTAGTCTGGCCAGTTGGACCCTTCCCAGGTAGTGTCCACCCTCATCTTGCCTTTGGCAGCATTCTGTCCTGGCTCTCCCCACCCCAACCCTGCCTTGGATTCCCTAACCCACCCTTATTCCCTGTAAAGTCACCACTCATCAAAGCAGTTTCTTTTGTACCAGATGAAGACAATTACAGTGTACCACAACTGGTCACACACAGACATTGTCTCTGAATTGCCAAAGTGGCACATCTACAATGCAACCTCTACACCTAAGGCTCACAGAACATCGACCAAGAGATAAAGAGGACACAAATAAAATCTCTCACCTCTCACTAAAGAAGCTCCCTTATGCAACAGAGGGCCAGGAACACACGAATGGCCAAAGTGTGAAGTTAGGTGTGTACAGAGGGTAGGTCCTCAGACAGGACTCCTGTATTAAACTTTACTCACCCAGGGCTTAGGGACCATTTCAGAAGAGGGGGCAGAAAGATTGTATGAGGAGGTCCATGACTATATGGAAATAGAATCTTACAAGCCCCAAGGATCCTACAGTAATGGTGTCAGCATGCACCAGACCCATGCAAACTTAAGCAGACAAAACTCAGCATAGAACTGTACAAATGTGCATCAAGTCCCTCTCTTAGCACAAGAAATATTGGCAGCTGATTACTGCTGGGTGAGGAGGAGCTGTTTTTGTTTTTTTTTTTGAGAGTCTCCCTGCAACCCCAGCTAGCCTGGAACTCACTCTGTAGACCAGGCTGACCTTGAACTCACAGAGATCCACCTGCCTCTGCCTCTCAAGTGCTAGGATTAAAGAGGCATGTTCCACCATGCCTGGCTTAAAGACGGTTCTTAGTCACCATGTGGGTGCTGGTAATTGAACCCAGGTCCTCTGCAAGAGCAGCCGGTGCACTTAACCACTGAGCCATCTCTCCAGCCCCAGAGCTGATCTTCTTAAAGCAAGGAACTGTGGATGGGCTAACTAGATCTCAATGGATGAACTTGTACTGGGACATCTAGGTATATTAACTGAGCCTTCAGACAAATTAATGTGTATGAATTCCATGGGGAGGGGGAGCTGTGGAAGGGTGCTGGTGGGGAAGAGGGTATAAAGGGAATTAAGAATGACTGAGGCCGGGCGTGGTGGCCCACGCCTTTAATCCTAGTACTTGGGAGGCAGAGGCAGGCGGATCTCTGTGAGTTTGAGGCCAGCCTGGTCTACAGAGTAAGTTAGTTCCAGGACAGCCAGAGCTACAGGGAGACCCTGTCTCAAAAAGAAAAAAAAAAAAAAAAGAATGACTGAGATTCTATGTATGAAATACACAAAAAAAGTAAAAAAAAAATGGGGAAATTAGTAAAAGGATGTTTCATTTATGACTAATAAAGCAGTAAAAATATTAACTTCCTCAGATAACTGTGAACAGAAGCTGTTTAAACTATGAGAGATGGGAGTATGTTTAAATATTTTATATTATTTTTATTTTATCTGGATGAGTGTATTGCCTATATGCCTATAACTGCACCTATGTCATACAATGCCCATGGAATTCAGAAGAGGGTGCTAGATCCCTGGGAACTGGAGTTTACATGCCATGTAGGTGCTGGGAACCAAATCCTGGTCCTCTGCAAGAGCAGCCAGTGTTCTTAACCCCTAAGCAACTCTCCGTCCCCAGGAGTATATTTAAGATACTTCTGTCACATACCAAGAGCCCTCCCTCTCAAGGAAAGCTACTTTTACAATAATTTGAGTTGTTTTCCTACATTAACATCACTCGAAAGAATGAGACAGAATAGTTATTCATTTAGCAGATTTCCTAAAAAACGAATAGTCAGTTTGTCACTTCAAAGAAAACAAGTATTTGTCATCAGTGATAAAACTTAGTTTTTTAAACAATCGTCAGAGTGTTAATAACTTGCACTTTTCTGAGGTGAAATTTCAATTTGACAAGGTTTTTCAAATCTTAATGGGTTGATATATAGAGGGTTTATGTTTTTAACTGACCTAAGATTGCTCCAGTTTATTTTTTATTACAGTAAACACTGATTAAATATAACCCACAAAACCAAAAAGTCACTGGGTACCTTAACTTTTTTTTTTTGGTCTCCATTAGACAGGGTCTATCCCTTTATGGCCTGGAGCTCTGTATGTAGACCAGTCTGGCCTTGAACTCACAGAGATCCGCCTGCCTCTGCCTCCCAAGTTCTGGATTAAAGTTGTGCATCACTGGGTACCTTAACTTTTGAGAGGTAAGGGATTCTGTGACTCTCAAGTTGAGAACTGGTCTAGGTCATTCACAAATATTCCATACTTTGATCTAAAAGACAACTATCCAAGACTCTGTCTTTATAAAACAAAATGCATGGTGTTAAAAATTCTGGCTTATTGGGGCTGGAGAGATGGCTCAGCGGTTAAGAGCGCTGACTGCTCTTACAGAAGACCCGGGTTCGATCCCCAGCACCCACATGGCGGCCGAGAACCATCTGAAACTCCAATTCCAGAACTCCAGTTCCAGGGGAATCTGACACCCTCTTCTGACCTCTGCGTGCATTGCACGACACAGGTGCACAAACCTGCATGCAGACAGTACATTCATACACATATAGAAATAAATAAAATTTTTTTAAAAATTAAAAAAAAAAAAGAACTGTCTTTTAGTGCCAGGCATGATGGTACACGCCTTAGTCCCAGGATTGGGGAGGCGGAGGCAGGCGGATTTCTTTGAGTTCAAGACCAGACTGGTCTACAGAGTGAGCTCCAGGCCAGCTGGGACTAAAAAGATACCCTGTCTCCAAAAATACAAAAAAAAAAAAAAAAAAAAAAAAGATTCTGGCTTATTTAAAATTATGGGGAAAAAGCCAATACACAAACTGCAGGAGCTCAGATCTATAAAAGCAGAGTAAAATATCCAAATCTATAAAAATACTACTTCTACACAAAGATAGACATGAATTGGTAACTACAGAATACTACCTACCTTCTCTTGGCTTACTTCCTTTTCATCTGCTCCTTGTAAGGAAGTAGAGATATCACACACGCACTTATTTTTTCGTCTGTTCTTCCGTTTTTGGCGTTTCTTTTCTTGTTTTAGTTCTCTAACTCGTTCTTCCTCTGAAAATTCCTCACAAAGTTGTTCCAAGCGGCTAATCCCCTGTACTTTTTCTACAGTCATCTATTATAAAATACAAAGTTGAGATTATCAGTCATAATTTTCCTTTAGTCCATGAAAACTCATACTTGTTAAATTTTTTTAACAATATTTTTTTTTAATCTTTTTATTTATTTCTGTATGTGCATCAATGTACTGTCTGCATGCAGGTCTGCGTACCCGTGTTGTGCAACGCCGCGGAGGTCAGAAGAGGGTGCCGGATTCCCCTGGAACTGGAGTTCTCCTGGAATTGGAGTCTCAGACAGTTCTCGGCCGCTATGTGGGTGCTGGGGATCGAACCCGGATCCTCTGCAAGAGCGGTTGGCGCTCTCAACCGCTAGGCCATCTCCCCAGCCCCTCATACTTGTTAAATTTAAATGGTATTATGCACATCAGACTAGTATTTTATGCAGCAATTTCATAATATAATCCAATAAAACTCTGTAAATTGTTTGTATTCTAAGGCAGAATCTCACTCTATAGCTCAGCCTGGACTGTAATATACTATGTAGCACAGGCCAGCCTATTACTCCTGCGACATCTTCTAAATGCTGAGATTACAGTCATGAGCCACAATGTCCAGAAAAAAAAACAAAGAAAACCCCCCAAAACCCCCCAAAGCTACAGTTTTAATATATTTCTTGTTAATTTTGTAGTGCTGAAGATCAAACTGAGAGCATTGTACATGTTTTAATATTTTAAACAATGGGGGCTGGAGAGATAGCCTAGCGGTTAAGAGCGCCAACTGCTCTTGCAGAGGACCTGGGTTCAATCCCCAGCACCCACATGGCGGCTGAGAACCGTCTTTAACTCCAGTCCCAGGGGAATCTGACACCCTCTTCTGAGTTCCGCGGCATTGCACCACAGGGGTGCACAAACCCACATGCAGACAGTACATTCATACATGAAAAAAATAAAAAACATTAAAAAATTAAAAAAAAAAACATTAAAAAAAATAAGAGCGCTTGGTCTACAATCTCAAAAATATTAAAAAAAATTTTAAATAATGATAAATCCTTAAAAATGAATCAGGAAGTCAAAAAACAGTACCTGTAACAAAAGGTAACAGGACAGGAAGCGGAAGTGGACAACTTTAATCCCAGCACTTAGAAAGTGGAGGTGGACAACTTTAATCCCAGCATTTACGAAGTAGAGGTGGACTTTTTTTTTTTTTTGGTCTTTTCGAGACAGGGTCTCCCTGTAGCCCCAGCTGTCCTGGAACTCACATTGTAGACCAGGCTGGCCTTGAACTCACAAAGATCCGCCTGCCTCTGCCTCCCAAGTGCTAGGATTAAAGGCGTGTGCCACCACGCCCGGCGAGGTGGACAACTTTAATACTAGCACTTAGGAAGTGGAGGTGGACAACTTTAATCCCAGCACTTAGGAAGTGGAGGTGGACAACTTTAATCCCAGCTCTTAGGAAGTGGAGGTGGACAACTTTAATCCCAGCACTTAGGAAGCAGTGGCAAGTGGATTTCTGCAATTTCAAGGCTACTGTGGTCAACATAGCAAGTTCCCAGCTCCATGTCAGCTGGAGTCTATAGGCTATAGATCCCATCTCAAAAAACCCAAACCCAAACCAAAACAAAAAGGAAAAATATAACTACACTGCTTTTCAAAATTACCAAGTCTGGTGCTGGAGAGATGGCTCAGCGGTTAAGAGCAGCAATCCACTGCTCTTGCAGAGGGCCCGGGTTTGATTCCCAGCACCCACATGGCGGCCAAGAACCTTCTTTAAGCTAGGTGTGGTGCTGTACGCCTTTAATCCTAGCACTCAGGAGGCAGAGTCAGGAGGATCTCTGAGTTCAAGGCCAGCCTGGTCTACATAGTGAGTTCCAGCCCAGCTTGGGCTAGAGGGAGACCCTGTCTCAAAAAATAAAATGAAAATAAATAAAAATAAAATAAAAAAATAAGCAAGTCTAGTTTTACTTATCTGTATTATACACAAACATATTCTATACCTTCATTTCTGGAAATTAAATCTAGTACCACTGAGCTAGATCCTTCCTTCTTTTTGTTTTAGAGAAAGGTTTTGCTCAGTTACCCAACTTGGCCTTAAACTTGTGATCCTCCACCTCACTGCTTCCCAAATAGCTGCAATTACAGGTGTATACTACTGTACCTGGCAAGATTCTAGTTTTAAATTTCAGAAATTTAACCACAGTAGAATAAGCCATTCTTTTTTTTTTAATTTATTATTTTTTATGTGTATGAGTCCGCATGTAGGTTGGTACACCTGTGTCGTGCAGTGCTGCAAAGGTCAGAAGAGGGTGTCAGATTCCCCTGGAACTGGAGTTAGAGATGGTTCTTAGCCACCATGTGGGTGCTAGGAATGGAACCTGGGTCCTCTTCAAGAGCGGTCAGTGCTCTTAACCGCTGGGCCATCTCTCCAGCCCCATAAGCCGTTCTTTTAAGATTTATTTTTAGGGCCAGGCATGGTGGCACATGCCTTTAATCCCAGCACTTGGGAGGCAGACAGACCTCTGTGAGTTCAAGGCCAGCCTGGTCTACATAGTGAGTTCCAATACAAAAAAAAAAAGGGGGGCGGGGGAGACTGGAGAGATGGCCTAGCAGTTAAGAGTGCTGACTGCTCTTACAGAGTCTGATCCCCAGCACCCACATGGCGGCTGAGAACCATCTTTAACTCCAGTTCCAGGGGAATCCAACACCCTCTTCTGACCTCCGTGGCTTTGCACAACACGGGTGCACAGACCTACATGCAGACAGTACATTCATACACATAAAAAATAAATAAATAAATAAAAAAGAGTTACAAGAGTTATGGGGCTGGAGAGATAGCCTAGCGGTTAAGAGCACCGACTGCTCTTGCAGAGGACCCAGGTTCAATCCCCAGCACCCACATGGCGGCTAAGAACCGTCTGTAACTCCAACTCCAGAACTCCAGTTCCAGGGAATCCAAGATCCTCTTCTGACCTCTGTGCATTGCAGGACACGGGTGCACAGACCTACATGCAGACAGTACATTGATACACATACAAAAATAAAATTAATTTAAAAAAAGTTACAAAAACAAACTACTTAACCAAATTACATCATTTAACGCATGAAGACAAAAAGATAATAAAAAAGAATTTTTATAAGTCTGTTCACCAAAACCAGGAAAAGTCTCATACTCTTCAGAACAGGATGCTAAAAGTTCATGTGTGAGCTTCGGAAAAGGTTTTCATCCCACGCTCAAGACAGCCAACCAATTTAAAGGGTGGCCTGATCTATATATATATGTAAAATCCAACATTCATTAGCTAAATATGCATAGTCTATAGAATTTTAAAAAGTTACCAAATCACAAACACTAAGTACAATAGTAGCACTACAAAGAACAGGACTTTCAATGTGCTTCTAAGTAGATTTTTGTTTTGCTTATTTATTTACTCATTTAATTTATTTATTTAGGTATTTTTGAGAGAGGGTCTCCCTTTAGTCCCAGCTGGCCTGGAGCTTGCTCTGTAGACCAGGCTGGCCTTGAACTCACAGAGATCCACCTGCCTCTGCCTCCCAAGTGCTAGGATTAAAGGCATGCGTCACCACACCCAGTGTTTTGCTTTTTTAGTGCTGGAGAATGAACCTCTCAAACTAGGCAAACATTCTACCATTGAGCCATGCCACCAGCCCGAAAGTAGTTCTATCATGGCATGCATACTATATTTGCTTCAAACTGGAAATCATTAAAACTTACTAGTTGTGTTGCTTGGCTGCTCTTAACTTTCTATTACTTGCATTTTGAAACAGCTCTGTTTGTTTGGGGTTGGGTTGGTTTTTTTGGGGGGGTCTTTTTGAGACAGGGTCTCCCTTTAGTTCCAGCTGGCTGGAAGCTCACAGAGATCCATCTGCTTCTGCCTCCCAAGTGCTGGGATTACAGGCCTGTGCTACCATGTCTGGCAACAGCTCTGGGGTTTTTGTTGTTGTTGTTGTTGTTGTTGTTTTTATTTATTTATGTATATGAATGTATTGTCTGCATGTAGGTTTGTGCACCCATGTCCTGCAATGCCTTGGAGGTCAGAAGAGGGTGTTGGATTCCAGTTCTCTTGGAATTGGAGTTACAGATGGTTCTCAGCCGCCATGTGGGTGCTGGGGATCGAACCCAGGTCCTCTGCAAGAGCAGTCAGCGCTCTTAACTGCTAGGCCATCTCTCCAGCCCAACAACTCTGTTTTTAACCACCCCCTTAAGCAGGGTCTCGGTTTTTTTTGTTTTGTTTTGTTTGTAGGGCCTCAGTTTGTAACCCAGGATGGCCTTGAATGCATAACTCTCCTACATCTTCTGCTCAAGTGCTAGGATTACAAACATGAGCCATACTATATCCAGCTCGGTAACAGCATCTTTTTATGTATATATGTTCACATGTGTACACATATGTCCATGTGCTTATGGGGGCCCTAAGTTGACTTCAGGCATCTTCCTCAATCATTCACCCTCTTTTTCTGTTGTTTATTGAGACAGGGTCTCCCTATGGCCCCAGCTGGCCTGGAACTTGCTATGTAGACTAGGATGGCTTCTATCTCACAGAGATCCAACTGCCTCTACTGGGATTAAAGGCAGGGTTCTCATCATCTTAAGACAGAGTCTTGCACTGAACCTGGAGCCACCAATTTGGCCAGACAGGCTAACGAGCAAGCCCCAGGGATCCTTCTGTAGAGACACCACCCCAGCACTAAGATTACAAGTATGTACTGCTGTACCTGACGTTTTTTACACGAATGCTGGTGACTCAACTCAGGTACTCATGCTTGTGCAACAAGCACTTTACTGAGACATCTCCCTAGCCACTAATAACACTTGGATGTGAATGCCTGGCACACACATGGAGGTCAGAGGACAACCTGTGGGAGCTGGTTCTCTCCTTACACCATATGGGTCTCATGGATTAAACTCAGGCTTGGTGGCAAGCACCTTTACCTGTTGGGCAATCTCCCTCAAACTCTTAGCAATTTCTATCTATTAGGCATGTGCCACAACGCCCGGCTAGCAATGTCTTTTTAATTTGCTCTGTGAAAATCTAACAGAATTAAAAAGTGAAGAAAACCTCACAAACTTCTAAAGCACTCTGGCCCAGAGCGAAGCCTTCTTCAGACAGAGCCATGTGTATCAGTGGATCATGGGTACTACTGGCTGCAACCAGGTATGATGGCTCCTGCCTAGAATTCCAATATTCATAAGGCAGAGGCTAGAGTATATCACTACAAGTTTCATCCTGGTCAACAATGAAATTACAGGCTGGCCAGGGTTACACAGCAAGACTCTCTCTCTCTCTCTCTCTCTTTTTTTTTGGTGGTTTTGAGATAGGATCTCCCCGAAGCCCCAACTGGCCTGGAACTCGCTATGTAGACCAGGCTGGCCTTGAACTCACAGAGATCTGCCTGCCTCTGCCTCCCAGAGCACTGGGATTAAAGACATGCGCCACTACGCCTGGCAAAGACTATCTTTAAAAAAAAAAAAAATCCAGTAAGATCTGGTCCACGAGTAATAAATATCAGAGACAGAAGCAGAAGCAGTTGTTACCTCAAAGCTCTTGCGTAAAGCATCAACACCAAGATAGAAGAGCATCTGCCATGTCTGCTCTTCGGCCCGCAGTTTTTGCCAGATCCGGTGTAATCGTTCATAAAGATGAATTCCCAAGCAGGTCAGAACTTCCTCTTGAGCTATGTCTATTGTTTTAGCATGCCTTTCTCTTCGTCTAGACAGGACAGATCAAACAGTAATTCCTAATGGCCTTAACTGAAATAATAAAATCTGTAAGTTCAATTCTTAAACACAATTTGTCTAATAAGACAATCATATATGTACATGTGCGCATGCACGTATGTGTTTAACCAATGAGAAATACACATGCGAGTACAAATGAATCTTAATATTGCTAAAAATAAGATAATTCAGGAACTGGCTCTAAAGAATGTGTTTTATGGCCCAGAAGTCATGTGTCTATCTCACAGAAGACATGGTAGTGCCTTTAACTTCCAGTCATAGCAAAATGTATACTGGGTTTGTTATTTGTTTTTGTTGCTTGGCCAACTGGTGTGAGGGACAGTGGGAAAAAATGCAAATTCAATCATGGACAAATGCCCTCTAAGTCCAGTCTATTGGAAGTGTTCATTAGCACTACCATGATAAAGGAGGTCTCTGAGTTCTAAAATGCTTAGCTCAAAGTTGGCACTCAAGAGAGTTGACACACATATAAAACCCAAAGGGAAAATCGGTTTGATTTACTCAATTTCTGCTTATTTCATTTTCTTTTCTTTTTTTTTTTTTAACATTAATACAGCATTTTTTTAAAATTTCATTTATTTCTGTATGTGTATGAATGTACTGCCTGCATGCAAGTTTGTGCACCCGTGTCGTGCAATGCCACGGAGGTCAGAAGAGGGTCTCGGATTCCCCTGGAATTGGAGTTTCAGACGGTTCTCGGCCGCCATGTGGATGCTGGGGATCAAACTCGGGTCCTCTGTAAGAGCAGTCGGCGCTCTTAACCGCTAGGCCATCTCTCCAGCCCATCATTTCATTTTCATAACAAAGCCAGATACTTTAAAGTTCTGATATCATTTAGTAATTATATAATATACACAGTTCATGAATCACATTCAAAAAAGCATTTCTTAACCCCCTCCTGCAAAGATCTCATTTCTATGCAAAAACCATCATGCATCATAATAATGCATGAAGATATTCATTTCAATCATTTTCAAGTGAAAATGATAATATATAATGAAAGCCTAAAACAGGTCTACCTCCTTTCCAGAAATAAGAAGCAGAGAACTAAACCAAATAAAGAGTACACTTTTCTCATATTTTCATCTAATTAGAAAGCATAACCTTGCCAGGCATGCTGATGCAAGCCTTTGATCCCAGCATTTGGGAGGCAGAGGCAGGTCAATTTCTGTGAGTTCCAGGCCAGCCTGGGCTACATAGTGAGTTCTAGGCCAGCTGGGGCTACAGGAAGACTCTGTCTCAAAACAAACAAAAAGCATAATCTTTATATGTACACCTTAATTTAAACATGTATCATATGTAGTGAGGCAGAGGTGATGGAAATAAACTTTGAGTAATAAAATGAAGCAAAGCGCTAGATAGCCCATTCTAGCAAACTACATACTCATACCCTCCTGCGAACTCTGGCTCAGCACGACCCAAAAGATGTGCAATGAAGTCTGTTTCACAGCAAACATGTATGTGTCGCTCATGTGGACAGCACCGCAAGCCTTCATAAAGTGCAGCACAGTAGCCCTTTTCTTTGCTGCAGTCAAGTTCACCAATAAGGATATTGTATGCACGGAGGACTTTATTTTTGCAATCAGTGCAAAATCTGTTAAAAAGAAAAAAAAACCCAAACTAAGAATTGGTGTGTAGTTATTTCATTTAGCATGTAACAATATACTAGAGTGAAGCTGGGTGTGGTGGCGCACGCCTTTAATCCTAGCACTTGGGAGGCAGAGGCAGGCGATCTTTGTGAGTTCAAGGCCAGCCTGGTCTACAGAATGAGTTCCAGGACAGCTGGGACTACAAGGAGACCCTGTTTCGAAAAGACCAAAAAAAACAAAACAAAACAATATACTAGAGTGACACATCCCTTCTACATAAAGCCTTAAAAAACAAACAAACAAAGAAAAACTGCCAGGCACGGTAGCACAGGCCTTTAATCCCAGTACTCAGGAGGCAGAAGCAGGCAGATCTCTGAGTTCAAGGCCAGCCTGGTCAGCTGGAGCTACAGGGAGACCCTGTCTCAAAAAAAACCCACAAAAAAACAAACAAAACCCTGCCATACACACATTAAAAATATATGCATAAAAAAAAAATATGCTTAGCTAACACATGGCAGCACAAGCCCAGAGTCTCAACTACTCAGCTAAGGTGAGAGGTCTGGCTAACCCAGTAGTTGACACCAGCTGAGACATGGCAGACTCTGACTCAAACAAACAAAAGGACACACATAGGTCTACATAGTGAATTCCAGGACAGCTGTAGCTACAGGAAGACCCAGTCTCAAAAATACCAAAAAAAAAATTTTTTTTTTTAATTAGAGGAGTACATGTATTAAAAAAACATGGCAGGGGCTGGAGAGATGGCCTAGCGGTCAAGGGTGCCAACTGCTCTTGCAGAGGACCAGGGTTCAATTCCCAACACCCACATGGCGGGTGAGAACTGTCTTTGACTCCAGTTCCAGGGGAATCCGATGCCCTCTTCTGACCTCTGTGGCATTGCACGACACGGGTGCACAGACTTGCATGCAAACGATACATTCATACACATAAAAAGTAATAAATAAAAGCCAGGCGTGGTGGTGCACGCCTTTAATCCTAGCACTTGGGAGGCAGAGGCAGGCAGATCTTTGTGAGTTCAAGGCCAGCCTGGTCTACAGAGTGAGTTCCAGGACAGCTGGGACTACAGGGAGACCCTGTCTCAAAAAGACCCAAAAATAAATAAATAAAGTAAATATAATAAATAAATACAATAAAGAAATAAAATTTAACAAACTAACACAAGTAAAAAAACATGAGCCGATAAAATATTTGTTGGGGTGGATCGAGATTGGTCAGTGGCCTAAGAACAAGGTTTGTCCTTGCAGAATGGCTAGGTTCGAACTCCCAGCACCCCAAATAGCCTTGCTAACCAACTGTCATAACTCCAGTTTCAGGGATATCTGATGCCCTCTCTTCTGTCTTCCTCAGGCATTGTAAAACAGGGGATACACGTAACATTACATGCAGACAATATACACATACACCTAAAATAAAAAAAAAAAAAAAAAAAAAAAAAAAAAAAAACTCTTTAAAAAAAAAACAATTTGTTGGTACATCCCCAGAAATAATAGTTGCTAAGGACTAGCAATTCTCTGCTTCGAGAATTATTTGTCCAACTGAGAAATACAACAGAAGCAGCAAACCAATGGCTCTTAGCCAAGTTTCTTCTTGTACCCACCTCCGACATCAACTTTGACTCAAATTTTAACTTCGACATTTTTTTTTTTTTCTTTGAGAAAGGGTCCTCCCTCTAGTCCCAGCTGGCTGGAACTAACTATGTAGACAGGCTTGCGCCTTGAACTCACAAAGATTAAAGATTAGCCTGCCTCTGCTTCCCAAGGATTAATGTTCCACATGGAGGGTGCCTGCTCACCTATGCTTACACCCACACACACATACACACACGGGATTTTTTTCACATTGTGTAGGATGTTCCTCAATGCTTGGTCTCATGCACTCTTCCTGCTCCTGTCTCCCTAGTATATGGGAATAGCTGGGACTACAGGCGCATGCCACTCTGCCTAGCACCAATTATCTCTGGTGTACATACACTTACTGTATTTATCCTTGAAACTATCATGTATTATTTTAGTGCATGCATGTCTTTCTGGATCAACAGAAGGAGGACATGTTAACTAGACGAAACACCAGGATGAACAGACAAGAAGAGGGCAAGTACAGTCAAATACTGCACGGCATCTGCTCTGGAAACAGGGAATTAGGAAATATAAAAATAATGTCTACATGAGAATAAACATTATGTGGCTCAGTAGTGGAGTGATGTGCGTAGTATACGAGCCTGGGATCAATTCCTGGCAATAACCTCACAACCAACTTTCTCCCTCACAATGCGTACTGTTCTGACACTATCTAGCGCAATCGGCGCCCCATCTACGCCTCGTACCGCAGGCGCCCGCCCCGTGAAGAATATCTGTATATATTTGTTTCACGACAGGGGGCACCTACTCCATGCAGGACCGTCACGCACACATAAAATAATAAATTAAAAAAACCTTCATCTACTGTGTTTTAAAGAGTTAACCCACGCGGGCGCGGTGGAACACCAACTTTAATCTAGCATGGGAGGCAGATGCAGGGGATCTTGTTGAGTTCAAGGCCCGCTGGTATACCAGAGCGAGTTCCCCGGGACAATGAGGCTTATACAGGGAGACCCCTGTCTCAAAAAGACCAAAAAAAAAAAAAAAAAAAAAAAAAGAAGTGAACCCAAAGCATGTCCCAAACCCAAAGGCTACATAACCACAAGCTCAATACATGACAAATCCCTTTCCGACTGTACTCTCCCTAAGAGATTACAAATGTTAATGACATTTAGAAACTCCCTTGTAAAAGTAGTATTCTAAAAAGAACCATTTGAGGCCATGTTTTTAGTACACTTAGTAAAATGAATTCCAGTTCTTAAATATTCTGACAAATGATTACAAATAAAACATTTCAAACTCAGAAGTAAAAAGTTTTTTTTTTAGTCTTTTTGAGCCAGGTTCTTCCTTTAGTCCTAGCTAGCCTGGAGCTCACTCTGTAGACCAGGCTGGCCTTGAACTCACAGAAATCTACCTGCCTCTGCCTCCCGAGTGCTGAGATTAAAAGGCATGAGCCACCACGCCCAGCAGCTTTAAAAAAAAAAAAAAGAGAGAGATATCATCTCTTGTATTCCAGGCTAGCCTAGAACTCACTATATTGATGAAGCTAGCCTTGAACTCATGGTCCTCTTGCATCCACCTCCCTAGTGCTTGGATTACAGGCTTGCCCCACAATGTCCAGTTTAAGTGGTGCTGGGGATTTTGAACACAGGGCTTTGTGTATGACAGGCAAGCACTCCAGGCCAAAAAGCTACTAATTTACTTTTGAAAATGCTAACATATATGATTCTATCACAAAAAACCCAGGAGTATTATAGTTTCCAAGGTGATTACACTTCAACAGACTTGGTCAATCTGTGTTCTGTGAAAAACTGTGAACAAGAAGGCAAAAATTACAAAAAAAAGATGTTAACTCAGACAAGAAGGCTAACATGAGAGGCATCTCATAAAATAACTGCCGGGTGGGGTGGGGGCATAGAAAGGGAAATTAGTCTAAATTGGATTGAGAAATAATATATGAAAAAGTTTAATAACAATAATAATAAAAAAAAACAACTGCCTACCCTGAGAGCTAGTGCCAGACATTAACAGGAAGACTGGAACACTATTACACAAAGAAAGCCAGTGACAGGCCATTCTGGATGACTGACAGCTGAGATACCTTCACACTCACCTTTACACTTACCTGTGTTTTCGAAGATATGTTTCTAGTGTTTCTAAAAGACAACTAGAGTCAATTAAAACTACTTCATCCCTGCATTCCTGGGACATAAGTTCCCATACATCCATCCAACAACCTCTGCAAAACAAAAACCAATATTAGTGAAAAGGAGAAATACCTAAAGGTAAAAGGTTTAAAAAGGCAGAATAAAGGATTGCTTGATTTTACCTGACTGTTCCCTGGAAAGGTCCATAATGGAAAATGATCCTACACTTGCTGTCCTTCCTGTGGTCTTCACTACTTCTCTTATCTGTACTTAACTTCTCTGAACTGACACTGCTACTGCTCCCTTCACTGCAGTACAGTATAGCACAAAGCTTAGTGACACTGAGATCCATCATCTGAAGGAATAATTTCTAAGGTCTAAGTTAAAATCATGAATTCCTTAACATATTAAGATATTAGTAGGATAAATCTGAAAATTTGTATAATGGATTACATAGTTAATAATAATACATTGTTATCTAAATGTTTGTTCATATATGTACATAAGTTGCTTGATTATCAAGTTTACCTAATACAATTTAACAATATTTACAATTATGAAGATAGCAATTGGTTTTACATACTGAGCATTGTATAAGCAAATATACTTGAAATGTTCTAAAGCCAACAGGGCTTTAAAAAAATTATGTTAGTACTTTCACCTATTAAATATGAATCAATCAGCCACAAATTGAAAATTCTATTTAATGTGATATAAATTTTTTTTAATTTTTTTCAATTTTCACACAATATAATTTGATGGTTTTACATCATTCTTTTTAATAGCAAGCTCATGGAAACAAAACGTATGTACCTTCACATTTTGTGATAGCTGTGAAACTCACAGATTAAGTACAGTAAATAAGCTTTCTGTTTACTAAAATATAGCACACTAAGATAAATGCTTTATATAGCCAAGTCAGGAGTAAGGACTACACAAATAATTATTTTTGAACCTACTAAGAACTTCCCAGACTCTCCCCACACATACTAGTTTCAATGTGGTGCTGGCTGTGCATTTTGCATTGTGGCAGATGTGCATTCCTAGAGAAATGTCTGTATATATTCCATCTAAGGACAGTCCTCTCAACAGCTGGGTCCTGACCTGCAAGGTCTCACCAGTCCTAGAAATTCAGCACCTTACTCACTTGAGATGGGAAAACCTCAGGTTTTCCATAAGTAAATAGGTATTTTCTCAACTCCCAGCCTAACAATGTCATACTACAGTTCCCACTATGGGGGATGGTGAAGCCAAGGCTCAGGTCTCCCTATTTGGCCAATAGAACCTCAACTCCTACCCGATTTTCCATGTTAATTCCTCTATCTCAAGTCTCATTCTATTTATTTATTTATTTATTTATTTATTTATTTATTTACTTATTTATCTTGGTCTTTTTGAGACAGGGTCTCACTTTAGTCCCAGCTGGCCTAGAACTCACTCTGTAGACCAGGCTGGCTTTGAACTCAGAGATCTGCCTGCCTCTGCCTCCTGAGCCTAGTATTAAAGGCATGCGTCCTCTTATAATTATGCTTAAGTGATCTACTACTCAAATGTGAATCTATAGTCTTTATAGGCCTCATGGCTCATGATTCCTTAAAGACATGTTTTCTAAAGAGAATTCTTCCTTGTTCTACCCTTGTACTTTCCATTTATAACTTAATCCATTACAACCTTTTACTCACTTTTCTATCCACTCTGATCTGGACTTTGCTTCCACTCAGCTGCTAAGCTCTTTCAAGATCATCAGTGCTGTCAAAACCAATGTCTATTTGGGGGCCCTCAATGACTCACTAACATTCAATACAGCTGACCAGACCAACCTGTAACACAGTTTCCTCTTATTTATTCTGGTCGCTCTTAATCAATTTTCTCTGCTTGCTGCTATTCTATAATTAAACTGAATTTTTCAGCACTCTTCTCTCTGGCTCTACTTTTCTCTCTAGGTGATTTTTCATACCACTTTCTCAGACTATCCTTAATCATCATCTACTACCCCACAACTTTGGCCTGGACCATTTTTTCCAATACTAAATTTCCAGGCAGTCAATAACCAGGATTTATTTGCATGATTAAAAGACTACTCTCTGAAACGGTGACCTAATTGTTGCTCTTTATTAGGCTGAAATCCAATGAATATACTTTCCTTGGAAAAGTTTAATCTTAAAAAAGTGAGGCAGAGGAACATATACAATGAGATCTTGCAATAACATACAACGTAGTAGCCAACCAAATCAACCCAATATCCTAACACATGATAATAACTGACTACTATACATGTGGGATTAACTGAAGGTATCTCAGTTAAAACAAACTGTTTAAGGTCAGCTCCATTTATACTGATTCCACAGTCAACAAGCAACCCTCAAAAATGATTTGACTTCCCAAGTAGTAAGGCTACAACTGAAAGGGAACATTAAGAGTGTTGAAGTTTTTCTGTTTGTAAGCTTCTAGACAGGAAAACATAGTTACTTGTCAATTAAGTAAAAACTAATAAAATAAAGTCACTGCAGAAGAACAAGAGTAGACAGAAGCCAGAGTAAAGCAGGATGAGAGCAGTGAGAGCAGATGAGTAAGATGGGAGGGTATCAGTTCTCAATGAAGAAGCTGCATAAAGGAGCTCAAGTATATATAGCTCAGCAATAGAACACCTAGGCAGGTGTTCTAGGTATGTGTGAGGCCCTGGGTTCAACCCTCAGAATCCCACCACCACCACCACCACCAAACAAACAAACAAACAAACAAACAACAACCAAAAAAAAAAAAAAACAGGAAAAAGAAAAAAACAAAACACAGAAGGCAGGCTTGTTATCCCACATTACTTGGTGCTTTCAGCAACCAAGCTCATTTTGTAATGAGAAAATTAAGACTCAACTCTGCATTTAGAAAGGAATCCTCTAACAATATTTATTGGTCAAAACAAAGTGGCCCATGCTTGCAATCTCAGTATGAGAGGTAGAACCAGGATCAGGAAGTCAAGGTCATCTTCTGCTACATACCACGTTCAAGGCCAGCCAGAGCTACATGAAACCCTATCTCCAAACAACAAAATCCCACAAGTCTGTAAAATAATAATTATCCTAACTAAATACTTAGGCTATATAAAGCTTTGTTGGTTTTAGAGAATTCCTGTATTTAGTATCATGGAATTTGTAAATCTTTTTTTTTTTAATTTTATTTATTTTTGTATGTGTATGAATGTACTGTCTGCATGTAGGTTTGTGCACCCGTGTCGTGCAATGCCGCAGAGGTCAGAAGAGGGCGTCAGATTCCCCTGGAACTGGAGTTTTCCTGGAATTGGAGTTACAGACGGTTCTCAACCGCCATGTGGGTGCTGGGGATTGAACCCGGGTCCTCTGCAAGAGCAGTCGGCGCTCTTAACCACTAGGCTATCTCTCCAGCCCCGGAATTTGCAATTCTTGTCTGGATCTTAAGCTAATGTAAACAAGTCTGAGTATCAACTTGGTACTGGATGATTACAGTTAACTTTGTTAGGTGTTATACCACTACTGTGGGCATGAAAGAAAATGCCCATCTATTTCAGAGATGTGAACATAGTAGCCTTGAATACTTTAGCAAAGAAAAAGTAGGTGAATGAAACAAATGTTGCAAAATTTGGTAAGTACTGAATCTGAGTCAAGGTACACTGGATGGGAAAGGGCTTTTTACAGATTCTACTTGTACACAGGAGGATGAGGTTGAAGGATTACTTGAAAGTATGTATTCCTGACTGTATTAGCCAACATACTGAGATTCCATCTCAAAAAAAGTCTTGTCTTTATGGTCAATCTTAAAAAATAAATAAATAAATAAATAAATAAATAAATAAATAAATAAAATAAAATAAAAATAAAAAGGTGGGGGGGTCTTTATGGCCAATATTTCTCTGTATTTGACAGGTTTCATGATAAAAAATTTTTAATATTTTTTTCAGGGGTATAGGAAGAGCTGGACATCCAGCTCTTTTGGGTGGTATCTATAAAATGGTGACAATGACATGGTGCTACTTAAAAATTAAGAATAGTTTCATAAAATCTTACTGTCTCTATCTAAAACAAAATTTCTTAGAAACTCCCCTCAAATCATGCTGACTCCTCCCACCCACCCCCAACCACCACCCTCAACAGGCAGTATTATAGGGGACAACTTTGGCACTGTACTAGAAGATAGGCAAAGCAACACTGTGCACCTAACCAAGAAAACTATAAGTTAATTACATAAATACATATTATAATCATAAATGATTCAAGACTTTTAAAAATCCTTAATAAATTATTAGGGAGACCTAGAGGTAAGGAACAAAGAATAATAATTTATATATGATAGCTACAGATCAAATAAGAGTATTTCTACTTTGAAAACCTTAGCATTGGCTACATGAATTTCTTAATGATCATTAAAAAATGTCCTTTTCAAATATACTTAATGTAAGAGGAAAAAAACAAAAAAAGCCCTTAAAATTCAAGAGACGCCCATATAGTTTCAATGCCAAAAGGTCTATATAACCAGGGAACTTATTTTGACCTATGTCAACATACAATCAATTAATGAATTACCAAGAGTTAATCTTTTTTACTAAATATAATGAAAATTTATATACTTCACATTGATGAAACATTTTGATATTCAGTTAGTTCTACTTACCCCAAAGGTTTTGGTTTATGTGTATCTAAGGAGTGCAACTGACATCTCTTGTTCTTCTTACTTTTTGGAATAGCATCTATCATATCATTTAGTTTGGACCTTGTGAAAAATAAATGATTAATGGTTTGATTATCATCTTGCTTTAAAAATTTTTTTTAAACAATTTATTTTTTTTTATGTGTATGAGTATACTATCTGTATGTAGGTCGGTACACCCGTGTCGTGCAATGCCACGGAGGTCAGGAGAGGGTGTTGGATTCCCCTGGAACTGGAGTTAAAGACAGTTCTTAGCCGCCATGTGGGTGCTGGGAATCAAACCCGGTCTCTGCAAGAGCAGTCAGTGCTCTTAATGGCTAAGCCATCTCTCCAGCCCCCAAATTTTAAATCCTTCTATTAGCTGCCTTTTTCTAAGACGTATATTTAAAAGTATTATAGGCACATCACTAACCCTGAAAAGCAAGTTCCTACTCAAGCAGTCTGTGTACTAATTTTCCCTCTCCAATCCAAGCTAGTCCAAATGCTGGAAGAACCTGCTCCACTCAGTGCCCTCTTTCCCTAGACTACATGTCTTACTTATCCCTCCCTACATCTAGCAGTGTGCTGCAAGATTTTCAGCCATCTTCCTTTACCCAAATACTATGTAAATACATGTCCTTATGAGAGGTCATCAACAGAAATTTTACACAAATATAGAAAGCTGGGACACCAAGATATCTCAGCAGGTAAAGGTGCTTGCCATAACCTGAGTCCTAGGGCTCACATGGTGGAAATCGAGAATAGACCCCCAAAAGTTGTCCTCTGAGCTCCAAACCTGAGCCATAGTACATGAGCACACTCACACATGCACGTGGATGTATGTGCATGTGCATGTGTACACACACACACACACACACACACACACACACACACAAGTAAAGAGACCAGTCCTGGTAAATCCCAGCACTTGCGAGACAGAGACGGGGATCTCTATGAGGTTGAGGCCAGCAGAGTCTACATTATCAAGTTCTAGGCCATATGGGGCTACAGGGAGACCCATCTCAAAAAAAAAAAAAAAAATTAAAAAAAGGAAAATGTAAAAAAGGATAAACATTACAGAACATGTAGTATGTGTAATTCTACTATACACACCTTAACATCCAATCACCTGCAAAGCTCATCAACTTTTATATCTGTTTATAATCTTATCACTTATCTCCCTTTGTCCAACCCATCCAATTTCCCGAATGGTTCCACACTGTCACCTTTGCCTCCTGTATTCCAGGCTGTACCCAGAAGCTAGAATCTTTTTTAAATCATAGTATCAGATTATGTTTCCATCTATTCAAAACTCTGCTAAAACTTCTTTTTTAGGCAGAGTTAAAATTCCAAAGAGCTGCTGGGGCTGTAGCTTAGTGGTAAAGCACCTGTCTAACATGCACAAGGCCTTGGGTTCAACCCCTAGCACTACAAAAATAAATAAATAAAAAGTTCCTACCACCTACCTCTAAATAGAAAAGCTTCATAATTTGGTCTTCCAAACCCTTTTCCTATTTATACACAGTAAATGGCACAAATAATGTAGGTATCCAGCTGGCATCTCAAACTTAACATGTAAGAGTTCTGAAAACTGCTTCCTAGTCATTCCCATTTCAGTAAAAGGAAATTATGTCTGTCTTTCAGGGTCTCCCTGTAGCCCCAGCTGGCCTGGAACTCATTCTGTAGACCAGGCTGGCCTTGAACTCACAAAGATCCGTCTGCCTCTGCCTCCCAAGTGCTAGGATTAAAGGCGTGTGCCACCACGCCTGTTTTTTTTTTTTGGAATGCCTTTTATTTTTTTTTATTTTTGTCTTTTTCGAGACAGGGTCTCCCTGTAGTCCCAGCTGTCCTGGAGCTCACTCTGTAGACCAGGCTGGCCTTGAACTCACAAAGATCTGCCTGCCTCTGCCTCCCAAGTGCTAGGATTAAAGGCGTGCGCCACCATGCCCGGCTTGGAATGTCTGTCTTTTAAAAAAGATTTTCAAGTTCCATCGATCCATCGATCCAAATTGGTGTATATACATGGTGGACCATGATGCACATGTGGAGGTCAGAGGACATTTTGGGGAGTCAGTTCTTTCATTCTACCATGTGAGTCCTGGGGTCTGAATTCATCAGCCTTGGAAACAAGCACCTTTACCCACTGAGGCATCCCATTGACCTGTTTATACTTTAGACCACGAATCTGAGAGTCATCACTTTGTATCTTCTCTCCCTAATCAATGTATACAAAAATCCTGTTGGCTCATTCCTCAATATTTCCAAGATCCTACCAATTCTCACTGTCTTCAAGACAATCACTGTAATTCAAGTTATCCATCATTCCTGGGAATCCTGAATCCAGTTCTCTGTTCCCTTCCTTCCCTTCCCTCCCTTCCCTTCCTTCCCTTCCCTCCCTTCCCTTCCCTCCCTTCCCTTCCCTTCCCTTCCTTCCCTTCCCTCCCTTCCCTTCCCTCCCTTCCTTCCCTTCCCTTCCCTCCCTTCCCTTCCCTCCCTTCCCTCCCTTCCCTTCCCTCCCTTCCCT
>VZQC01004974.1:4085567-4118276 GCA_009823505.1 Rhizomys pruinosus
CCTTCCCTTCCTTCCCTTCCCTTCCTTCCCTCCCTTTCCTTTCCTTCCTTCCCTTTCCTCCCTTCCCTTCCCCTTCCCCTCCCTCCCTTCCTTCCTTCCTTCCTTTTTGGGGGGTGGGGTTCTTTTTGAGACAAGGTCTCCCTGTAGCTCCAGCTGGTCTGGAGCTCACTATGTAGACCAGGCTGGCCTTGAACTCAAAGACATCTGCCTGCCTCTGCCTCCAGAGTGCTGGGATTAAAGGTGTGCACTACCATGCCCAGCTCCAGTTCTCTGTTTTCAACCCACCCTAGCATTCTCCTTATTCTCAATATAGAGGTTACTGTAAGCAAAGTTTCAAGTCAAGACTATTCAGTTTATGTGTTCAAAGCCCTCCAAAACTTTTCATCTCACTCAGGTTTGTAAAAACAAAAGACCTCAGGGTGTCCTATAAGCCATTACATCATTGAATCTTCATTACTCTTCTAATCTCATCTTTTATTACTGTTTTTTTACTTATCTGGCTCTAGCCAACATGGCTTTCCTTGCTGTTCCTCAGATATGTCAATAAAATTTCAACCTCTGACCCTTTGTTTGCTGTTCCTTTTGTTTTTGATCCAGACATCTAGAAAGTTTCCTCACATACTTTAGTCACATCTATACTTGATGTGATTTTACCAGAAGGGTGTGTTCCCTCATCACACTTTCCATATTAATTTAACCCACTCATTCTCTACCTTACTAATTTTTCTTTATAACTATATTCAAAAAACTATTTGTTTACTGTTCTCCAGACAAGAGCAGAAACAAAGTTACTCAATAAAGAATTGAACTCACAGGCCTGGTGGCGCACGCCTTTAATCCCAGCACTTTGGAGGCAGAGGCAGGTGGATCTTTGTGAGTTCAAGGCCAGCCTGGTCTACAGAGTGAATTCCGGGACAGCTGGGGCTACAGGGAGACCCTGTCTCGAAAAGACAAAAAAAAAAGAACTCAACCTCTGTCCTAACCAAATTTGGGGGAGGGGGGTGAAACCAGCTATCTCTCATCAACTTGTTTAAAAATAAGGAAACTATTTCCAGGCATGGTGGCTCACGCTTTTAATCCCAGCACTCGGGAGGCAGAGGCAGAGGCAGGTGGATCTCTGTGAGTTCAAGGTCTGCCTGGTCTCCACAGCGAGTTCCAGGCTAGCTAGGGCTACAAGGACACCCTATCTCAAAAAACCAAAACCCAAAAAACAACAACAACAAAAAACAAACACAAAACCATTTTTCTTAATTGACTACACTTACCCATGTACATAAAATAACGTATAAAGCTTCTTTGCATCAGTCATGCAGCTTCGAGTTAGAGATAGTACTCCCTTGGGCCCTACTGTCAGGGGTTCAAGGGCAGGATTTCCAGACTCTACAAGCTGAGAAAAGAGGCGTTCCACACTGCGACGACAACCAACACATGGGACAAGCTGAGAAAGTGCACTCAAGACTTCACGTGATGTTACCACCATGGCAATACTTAGATCTTGTTGCTTAAGCATACTATGTCGCTGAGAGAAAGAAAAATGAAGAATCCTTAGGACATTAAAAATAACTAATTATTACATTATTGTTGGCTCCTATCCTTGTACAAGAGGTAAGCACAAACTAGGCAGGCCTTGCCACCTCCTTCTGCAACTGAGCCAGAAAGTGAAGTAAAACTGGGGGTGGTGGCACACAGCTATAATTCCAAAACTTGGTATCCTCTGCTATGCAGCAAGTTCCAGACCAGCCTTTGCTACATGAGTGTCTCAAATGAGAGAGAGAGAGAGCAAGAGCAAAATAATCAGCATTATCAGCCTTGTCCATGCTACACTGGGTTTACCACACAAAATTCCCTGTTCTAGAACCTAAGTATGAAATACTCGGCTTATAATGCTATAGCTAAGTAGCATGTGTCCACTATACCAAAAAGAAGCCCAGAATCTGAAATTTAGGACTCATTTGATGAGTATTAATAAGGCTAGTACTACTTTTTTTTTGTTTGTTTTTTGAGATAGGGTCTCCCTGCAGCCCCAGCTGCCTGGAACTCTCTATGTAGACCAAGCTGGCCTTGAACTCACATAGATTCGCCTGCCTCTGCCTCCCGAGTGCTGTACTGTCACTTAAAAAAAATTTTTTTTTAATTTTATTTATTTTTGTATGTGTATGAATGTACTGTCTGCATGTAGGTTTGTGCACTCGTGTCGTGCAATGCCACGGAGGTCAGAAGAGGGTCTCGGATACCCCTGGAACTGGAGTTCTCCTGGAATTGGAGTTATAGACGGTTCTCAGCCGCCATGTGGGTGCTGGGGATTGAACCCGTGTCCTCTAAAATAGCAGTGAGTGCTCTTAACTGCTAGGCTATCTCTCCAGCCCTGTACTGTCACTTTAAAAAGGAAAGAAAAGGATAGGCATGATACACATCTATAATCCTAGCACTTGGAAGATGCAGGAAGATCAAGATTTTTGAGTTCAGCTTGAGCTACATGAGATACTGTCTCGAAGAGAGAGAGAGAGAGAGAGAGAGAGAGAGAGAGAGAGAGAGAGAGAGAGATCCCCTAAAACTAAAAAAAAAAAAAAGAAAAAAAGAGACAGAGAAGGGGGAGGATAGGGGAAGACAGTCAAGTTGAGTCCAGGTTAGTGGAGCTGGGAATGAAAGTACACATTTCAGCAGTAGCAAAGCTCAGGCCTGCCTAGGACTACAGAGTCAAGTTCAACTCTAGGTAACTTTTAATAAGATCCTGCTTTAAAATTAAAATAATAATTAAAGGGCTGGGGACATAGCTCAATGATAAAGCACTTGTATGAATGTACAAGGCCCTGGGTTTAATACCTAGTACCACATAAAACAAAAAGAAGTCAGAGGTCAGCATAGCTTACATAGTGAGTTACAACTTGAATTACATAAAGAAACTCTGGTCTCAAAAAAACCAAAGCAAAACAAAAATTAGAAGGAAGAATAAATATATATTAAAGCTTTACCACATCTTTACAACTTGTTTTGTTTGAGACAGGGTATACTGTGTGCCTCAGAATGGCCTTGAATGTGAGGGTGCTCCTGCCTTAGTCTCCCAAGTGCTACAATTACAAGCATGTGCCACCATGTCCAGCTTAACTGTTTTTCCTTGCAGGATCCCACATGGTAAGGTAGTTCTTGCTCTCACCTACTAATTCCTAACTAATTCCTTCTTAGGTGTTAGAAAACTTTGAATGAAAAATTAACTATAAAAATGTAAGCTAAGTGTTAACTCCCATTAGGTAGAAATTACTTATTGGTGTTTTGCCCATTTCTCTACTGCTACAGTTCTCATTTTCTCTCTTGTTATAACCAGTAGATTACCTTCATATAAACTACCAGTAGAGAAATGGGCAAAACACTAATACGTAATTTCTACCTAAGGGAGTTAACAGTTAAATTACAATTAATACAATTCATACTTCCAGAAAAAGACAGGAAAGGAAGATAACCAAGAATTATTTCCTCATTTTATTGTTAATTTTTCAAAGTTTTCTTTTTTCTTTTTTTTTTAAATTTTATTTATTTATTTATTTATTTATTTAATGTGTATGAATGTACTGTCTGCATGCAGGTTTGTGCACCCATGTCGTGCAATGCCGCGGAGGTCAGAAGAGGGTCTCAGATTCCCCTAGAACTGGAGTTCTCCTGGAATTGGAGTTACAGACGGTTCTTAGCCGCCATGTGGGTGCTGGGGATCGAACCCGGGGTCCTCTGCAAGAGCAGCTGGCGCTCTTAGTCTTTCTTTTTTTTTTGGTCTTTTGAGGAGACAGGGTTGTTCATGTTAGCCCCAAGTGCCTGGCATTGACTATGTAGACCGTGGCCTTGAACTCAGAGAGATCATTCTGCCTCTGCCTCCCACAGTCTGAGATTCTAAAGGCATTACGGCCACCACGCCCAGCCATCCACAACTAAAAATATAGTATGTACCACTTCTGGGGCGGCCGAGATGGCTCAGCAAGTTTTAAGAGTACGACTGCTCTTGCAGAGGACCCCGCGGTTCGATCCCCAGCAATCCCACCATGAGCGCTAAGATACCTCTGTAACTAATCTCGAAGAACTCCAGTCAGGGGAATCAAGCCCTCTTCTGACCCGCCAGGCATTTGCCGAACATGGTGCACAAACCTACATCATTCAAAGCACCACTACCATTCCCACATTAAATAACAAAATAATAAATACAATAAATTAAAAAAAATTTTTTTACAAAGTACCACTTCTAATAACATATTTAGGAAGTGCAAAGAAACCTGAAAGCAAAACATTTTAACTACCCTTTTTTTTTTTAAATCTCTTTTGATTGTATGTTTTTTTTTTTTTTTTAATTTATTTTTGTATGTGTATGAATGTACTGTCTGCATGTAGGTCTGTGCACCTGTGTCGTGCAATGCCGCGGAGGTCAGAAGAGGGTCTTGGATTCCCCTGGAACTGGAGTTACAGACAGTTCTTAGCCAGCATGTGGGTGCTGGGGATCGAACCCGGGTCCTCTGCAAGAGCAGTCAGTGCTCTTAACCGCTAGGCTATCTCTCCAGCCCCCAGACCCTGTTTCAAAAAAACACAAAGAAGATCCCTGCCTGGCTGGGATTTAGAATAGGTAACTGCTTGCCTCACATATATGAAGCCCTGTGTTGGATCCCTAGTGCTGCATACATCTTCCTGGTGGCAAGTGCCTATTTTCTCAGCATCAGAGAGGTAGAGGCAGAAGGATCATAAATTCAAGGTTGTTTTCAGCCAGCCTGGGCTACATAAGACCCTGTTTAAGAAGCCAAAACAAAACAACAAAAAAACCTTTTCCCAACCACCACCATGAAGACCTGCTTATTTAATAGAAATGACTGTCATTTTCTTCTCTGCACATAAGAAATTATTGGAAACATACTTGTTCTAAAAATACATAAACGCCTCAGTAGACAAAGGAAAATATAAGCAGCTAATAATGCACCTTCCTTGACTTGATAGGGGAAGAATACTGGATATGTGAGACAAGGAGCCAAATGGATATTAAAAAGGATACACTCCCTCCGGGCGTGGTGGCGCACGCCTTTAATCCTAGCACTTGGGAGGCAGAGGCAGGCGGATCTTTGTGAGTTCAAGGCCAGCCTGGTCTACAGAGTGAGTTCCAGGCCAGCTGGGGCTACAGGGAGACCCTGTCTCGAAAAGACCAAAAATAAATTAATTAAAAAATTAAAAAATTAAATAAAATAAAATAATGGAAAGGATACACTGTGACTTAAACTCTAACAATCATTCAAAGAATCAAAATTGTACACTTTCTAGCCTGCAACTCACTATGTAGACCAGGCTGGCCTTGAACTCACAGAGATCCAGCTGCCTCTGCTTCCCAGTGCTGGGATCAAAGGCATGCACGACCACATCCCAGCAGCACACTTTTTTTTTGTATGTGTATGCCCTTATCTTATAGGAAAACTTTATGTTTAGGTACCAGAACAGATAACCTTTTTTCTTTATATGTTCTTATCGTGCACAAACTCATATTTTATCTATCTATCATATTTATCTATTCAGCCAGTTCCTGTCCCTAAACTGCTGATTCTCTTGCCTCCACCGCTGAAATTCTGGTATTACTAGGCATGGTTGACACCATGTTTGACTTTCTTTTCCAAGTTTATTACAATGCACAGATAATTATTACCAAGGGAAAATCAGCATTCCCTGCTTCCTGCTTTATAATCATTATAGTATGCTGCAAGATGTACTTCCATTTCAATAGCTTTTACTATTCTGGAAGTTCCTCTTCCATACATACAGATAAAATATTCAAATCTCACTATTTCAAGAATCAATTATCCAATTTTCAGGTTTATTCATCCCAGTTTCTTGTTTGTACTTTACTTTTTCAGTCTTCTCATTACACTTCCAATGACACTCTAGCTTCAGGCTTACAGGTAGTGTTCTAAGCACTTTCATATTACCTTTACCAACACTACCAAGCAAAACTGAAGTCACTTGTCTAATGCTGTAGCTAGAAATATTCTGGTGAGACTCAGTGATACAATCAAGCGAAATACCTAACACTGTATGTTATTCACTGAATTTGCCATAGTTGACCTAATCTTACATTTTTAGAAATTAATAATCCTGGTATTAGACATCTACAAGCTCAGCCAATGGGAGGCTAAGGGAGGAAGACCAGAAGTTTGAAGACAGCCAGGGCAACATAAAGAAACCTGCCTTACAAGCATCACCATCACCATCACCATTACAGAAAACCCAGCATACAAAACTAAAACTAAAAATAGTTAATAGGGCAGCCAGGCATGGTTTAAGTGCACGCTTTTAATCCCAGCACTCGGGAGGCAGAGGCAGGTGGATCTCTGTGAGTTCAAGGCCAGCCTGGTCCATAGTGAGCTCCAGGCCAGCTGGGACTAAAGGGAGATCCTGTCTCAAAAAGACCAAAAAAAGAAAGAAAAAGAAAAAGGGGTTGAGAAAGGGGGAGGTAAAGAGGCCAACAGCACGGTTTTTCTCCATTCTTTAAAGCCACTTACTTCCTTGACTTAATCTTAGATTCCAAGTTACCTAGAGGAAGACAGGCCTGTAAAGTACTTCAGGTGTGGTTTCACAGAGGAATCATTAGTGTTCAGCTGCATAGCTATCCGAAAATAGAACAGTCATTGTGCAGCAATTAGAGCTTTGTGAAGTTTATTACATCCATTAGCCACTTTCACTCGTAAGCATCTATCCCAGTTTATCCATTGGTTTTACACCATTGTCACGACTTCTTTGCATTTATCAAAATTACTGTCACTTTGGTTTTGCCCCTATCTTCATCCACACTTCCTTTTTTTCTTTCTTTTTTTGGTCTTTTAGAGACAGGGTGTCATTGTAGCCCCAGCTGGCCTGGAATTGACTATGTAGACCAGGCTGGCCTTGAACTCAGAGAGATCCATCTGCCTCTGCCTCCCAAGTACTGATTCTAAAGGCATACGCCACCACGCCCAGCCATCCACAACTAAAAATATAGTATGTACCACTTCTGGGGCTGGAGAGATGGCTCAGCAGTTAAGAGTACCGACTGCTCTTGCAGAGGACCCAGGTTCGATCCCCAGCTCCCACATAGCAGCTAAGAACCATCTTTAACTCCAGCTCCAGGGGAATCCAACGCCCTCTTCTGACCCCCAAGGCACTGCACAACACGGGTGCACCAACCTACATGCAGACAGTACACTCACACATAAAATATAAAAAAAAAATTTTTTTAAAAAGTACCACTTCTAATAAAATATTTAGGAGCTGAAAGAAAACATTAAATACTAACCTTTTTTTTTTTAAATCTATTTTTGTATGTGTATGAATGTACTGTCTGCATGTAGGTTTGTGCACCCGTGTCGTGCAATGCTGCAGAGGTCAGAAGAGGGTCTCGGATTCCCCTGGAACTGGAGTTCTCCTGGAATTGGAGTTACAGATGGTTCTTAGCCGCCATGTGGGTGCTGGGGATCGAACCCGGGTCCTCTGCAAGAGCAGTCGGTGCTCTTAACCACTAAGCATACTAACCTTATAACAAAAGCTGAACCTCTAAGTAGATGTGCTACCATTTAACTTTTAAAGTTTCAGGGATTAAACTATCAGTTTCTAGGCCATATATTTAGTTTTTCTTTTTAGTGAGGGCTAGGATGTACATGCCAAAGCACCGTGTGTGTGTGTGTGTGTGTGTGTGTGTGTGTGTACAACTTGTAGGAGTCAGTTCTCTCCTTCCACCATGTAGGTCCCTTGCAAGGATGGAATTCCGACCGTCAGGCTTGGTGGCAGGCACCTTTACCCACGGAGTCATTTCACTGGCTTTCTCTTTTCTAAGATGGGGTCTTGCTGACTTCAAATTCCTGGTCTAAAATGATCCTCCCATATCAGCCTCTCAAGTGCTGGGACTGTAGATGTACACCACTGTCACTGTTTTCTCATTCTTAATGTTTTTAATGGTTGTACAAATTGTATGATATTCCATGACATTTCTACTATGAATACTGTAAGAATCTGAGTAATGGTGTCCTGAGTTCCTTAGAAGCTACACAATGGAAGGAGAAAATTGACTCCCACAAGTTGTCCACACACACACACACACACACACACACACACACGCACGCACGCACACACACAGGAGGCACAGTAAATATTTAAAAAGATAAAAGAATTTGTTCTCAATGTTACATTTAGTGAGAAGGGGGGTATGGGGTATAAAATGTTACAGACAGTCTCCACTTTATCTTTGTGTGTGGTGACAGCTTATCTCTGAAGAATAAGACTGGAGTAATTTTTGTTTTCTTTTGTGGTTATTTTCCAAGATTTGATAAAGGCTATGTATTTTGATTCTCTTTCTTTACTTGCTAAAAAAAAAAAGTAATGCTGCAAAAATATCTCTAAAATAAAATCTGCATTCTATCAGCTGGTTTATTATTTTATTTTATTTTAATTTTATTTATTTTTGGGTCTTTTTGAGACAGGGTCTCTTTGTAGGCCCCCCAGCTGTCCTGGAACTCACTATGTAGACCAGGCTGGCCTTGAACTCACAGACATCCTCCTGGCTCTGCCTCCTATGTGCTGGAATTAAAGGCATGCACCACCAAGCCCAGATGGTTTATAATTTTAAAAAACACTATTACCACAAAACTTGACACATTCCTAAATATTGTACCAAGTGTTAGGTTTACTTACTTGAGACTTTCCTCAAGTCACCAGCATCAGTACTGTACTCAGGTGTTCGTTCAAACCACTAAACTACCTACCACAGGGGCCATTTAATGCAGATACAGCGTGCATAATAAAAGGCTTCTTTACACGCACGCATCTTAATTTCATTAAATAAATCCAAGTTAAAATCAATAATTTCAATAGAAGCTGAAATTTTCAATATCTTTAACAAAATGATAAAACTTCTACCTATAAACTGCAAATACTGTATCTAGACTAAAATCTATTTGCAAACAAGATTTCTGAAATTCAAAGATCACAGTGTTTTCTCCATGGACTAAGTCTCCAGGAACAAAGACCAAACCAAAAATTAACTTCAGGTACATACTACCATCAGTATCAATGAACCAATGAAGAACAGACACTGGGGCCTCACTACTTCCTCTTCCCCATTCTCCCTTCCCTCCCAACAAGGTGTGCTGCTCAGCATTCTCCCTTTAACTGGAATTTAGAAGAATGATTCTGAAAGAAGCTATTTCCCTAAATACAACAGACTTGAAGTGGATTTTCACTAAGATCCATTCCCTAACAGCATTCAGTGACTATGCAGAAGTTTCCAAGACAAACTAACAAAATGTCTAATTCCTTAGTGACTAAAAACCCATTCCTAAGCAAAGAAAAAGTATACCTTTTCTTAAATAAAATGTTATTTTGAGAATTTAAGTAAGTTTAAATGCTATGTTAGTCACAAGTCTATTATAATAGCAAAATTCAGCTGTCTAGTACAAGGCAAAATAAGTGTGATATTAAACCATAATATTTATGGTTTAGTACATTATTGTCAAGAATATATACATAACACATTTTAAAGTGTCCTAGCTGAGTGTGGTGGCACACACCTTTAATCCCAGCACTTGGGATGCAGAGGCAGGCCAATCTCTGTGAGTTTAAGACCAGCCTGGTCTACATAGTGAGTTCCAGGACAGCTTTTACAGGGAGACCCTGTCTCTAAAATAAATAAAATAATATAATAAAATAAAGTGTTCTATGTAAGTATGCATTAATATGTCACATTCACATTAAAGGCAGTTATGTGAGAGTAAGAAGAGTTAGTGTCTTATACTTAGTAAATACTCAGCAGGCATGGTGGTGCACACCTTTAATCCCAGCACTTGAGAGGCAGAGCCAGGTGGATCTCTGTGGGATCAAGGCCAGCCTGTACACTTTTGAGTTCCAGGCCAGTTGGGGTTATAGGCAGACCCTATATTAAAAACAATCAACTGTAAATATTCAAAATTTATGTTCATTTCCCCTGCTTTGTTTTGATATTATATACTCAAGAATAATCATATCCAAAACCACACATACAAATAACCACAAAAGAAAACAAAAATTACTCCAGTCTTATTCTTCAGAGATGAGCTGTCACCACACACAAAGATACAAAGTTGAGACTGTCTGTAAAATTTTATACCCCATACCCCCCTTCTCACTAAATGTAACATTGAGAACAAATTCTCTTTATCTTTTTAAATTTTTTAATTTAAAGCCATTCTGGGACGGATGGACACACACACACACACACACACACACTTGAAAAGGTTGAAGGGGTGAGAAAGAAAACAACAAACTACTATCAAGCATTGTCACATTGTAATAGGAATCATTTAATTTGATCAGAGTTCTCTTTTAGGGGTTTTAAAAGACTATTTTAAATACATGTCCATTATAATTCTAATGCAAAAAAATACAGAAACCATAACCAGGACATACAAGTAATTTCTAAATGATCAACATAAATTCTACTTTATGTCAAGTCAAATCATTCTACCATTTCCCATTAAAAAAAAAAAAAAAGAGGGGTGCTTTCTTTCACTTGCAAAGTTCCAGCAAACTGAACCATTCAATAGCTCTTCTAATCCTTTATAAGTATTGCAGCTCAATCAAGTCTTAATTGAGACTGGCAAATAGAAAGCCACAGACTGGCATCTCCACAATGACTTGCATTTTATATATATTGTTAAAGCCTTCAGTAGGTATTTACCCCCCAAATTTTTTCCAAGAAAATGGATCTGTCCTTGAATGACAAAAAAGCCAAAGGTTCTAAGATGAAGTGTCTTATCTGCATCTGATTACAGCAGGCAAATATATAACCCAAGAACTTTGGCATCATCGAAATGCAGATTTCAAAAGATGTTCAGAAAAGGTTCATTTCATTTCTTAAACAGTGGCAAGCAACTGCACTCGTTTCCTGTTCAGATTCAATTCAAATTTCTGCCATTTCCTTTTAAAGGAAACAGTACAGAAACACAGGGTAGAGGGTCGGCAATGGTATACAAATCCAGTCTTTAAAAACGACAAACTACCCACGTCCGTGTCTTTACAAATCAGTATCAATTGTTAGGTTTTATACTACTTTTACACACATACAATAATCTTTTTGTTGTTGTTGTTGTTAAAAGCTACTTCTATACTAAATAACTGATGCCAAGAAGGCCCATTTTGAAGAGTCATGGCTTAACACAATCGTTTTGAGAATTTGAATGTACTAGGCAATAGGAGACTACCTACAACGAAATCAGTTTGATGGAATCTTCACAGTGCGGGGACAGCATGTCACTCTGCCCTCAGTCATTACGTTTATGTAGTGAGAGGTACAGTCGGTGTTAAAATAGACAGGTAACAATGCAGCTGCAACATTTCCAGATAATGAGGCCTCCCGGAGGGGTAACTGGTTTCTGTAGGGGATAGGCCCTAAAAGCCCAAGCTCCTTCAACCCTTTTCCCAGGCGCGTGCTTTGGCAAAAGCAGTTCTCCTGGGGAAGGGGCAAAGGCACAGGGCTCTGGGAGGGAGGAAAACCTGGGGAGAGAGGCTCCAAGTGCGTTCCGAGCGCAGGGCTCGGGGCCAGCCTAGGTACCCCGGCATCCACTGCAAAGGCGAGTTTCTGGGGCCTGCCGGGGAGAAGGCGGCCTTGCCTAGGAGTTGCAACACACTCTTTCTCCAGTGCGCAGCGCCCGGCCTGGGGAAGGGGGAGGAGGGGAAACAGCTGCCAGGGGAGCAGCGGGCCCAGCCCGGCCCGGCCCGCTCACCGTCAGGGTGTCGTCTATGTAGAGGGGTATCTGTCTCCTCTCGAAGGGGAACTCCTCCTCCCCGTCCCTGCACACTGCCACCAGTCGCGCCATCGTCCCCGACGCTGCCGTTGCCACCGTCACCACCTCCTCCCAGCTGCCGCTGCTGCCGCCGCCGCTGCTCCTGCCGCTGCCGCCTCCTCCCAGCTCCTGCCTGCAACAGCCAAACCCCGCGAGCGTAAGCACCCGCCGCCGTGCAGCACATTCGCCACGGGGAGATGGGGGGGCCGCGGAGCAGGAGGGGACAGGAGAGCCGCGCTGCATTTCCCATCACCCGATTCCACACGGGCTCAGCCAATCAGCGCCCCGCGGCGCCCGGACCCGCCCCCTCGCGCCGCTAGCCCTCCCCCACCCCACCCCACCCCTCGCCTGCCGGCCTCCAGTCTGGGTCCAAAGGAGAGGAGGAAAGGACCTATTGGCCGTGGGACTTCCGCGCCAGGCCCGGAGTCCTGGGTCTACAGCCCAGGCTCGCTGACCGCCGCCCGGATACCCTCAGCCCCACCTCCCCCCTCCACCTCCCGTTGACCCTGCTCCCCGCCTGGCGCGCCCCGCCCAGGCGGCCCCCTGGGCTGCAGTTGCCCGGCGCCTCCCCGCCCCTGGGAGGGGTCGACCCCGCCTCGGCTCTGCAGAGTTCGGGGTGGGGGGGCAGCTCGGACCCTGTCCTCACCCGGGTCGGCAGAGGGCTCTGGGCTCTGACCTTCGCCGTTTCCGCGGACGCCTCCCTGACCCCCACCTCTGCTCCCCGTTACCGGCTGACGAGGCCCGCGTCAGGGCCGGCCTGGGCGGGAGCGCGGCTGCGAATGCCCGTTTCCTCTCCAGGCTCAGTCAGCCGCTCGCGCCACGGGGAGTGTGGGAGGGAGGGCAGGGGGACGTGGGGAGGGTGGGGCCGGGAGGGACCGAGAACTCCGGGCGGGGCCCTTCCTCTTCTCGCGAGACTGCCGCCGCCTCTCGGGTCCTGGCTTTCGAAATCTCCGTGGGGTGGTAGAGAGGGGCAGTGCTGCGCGAGTGGTCCGCGTGGCGCCCCGAATTTACCAGGACACCCGCAGTAGGCAGCCAGGCTAAGCAGGACTGAGCTCGGTCCCTGTCGGTGCAGCTAGGATACGCTCTCGCGTGGGCAGAGGGGCGAAGGAGCCGGCCGAGTCTGGGCGGACCCCAGGGGTCTAGACCCGGTGACCTCTTAAGTGCTGGGATCCTGAGGCTCCTGAGGTCAGTGAGGAAAGGAGCACATCCAGCGCTGGTGTCCAGGACCTTCCACAGTTGATCGGAGGAGGAAAGGGCCTGCCACGCTGATTGATCGCGCCTCATTGAGCCTGCATCAAGATCTCTCCGAAAGGTGGAAAAACATGCCAGATTTGTTAACACTATAGGCACATAGAAAATTGGGCAGTAGTGTATGTGAAGGGGAACTTCTGGAGTTAATATTAACTTGGGACTCTGTTGGGCAAAGTACTGGTCATGGCCAAAGGCCCTTCCATCTGACCATCTTCCTAGCAGCAGAGCTATTGTAAAGAAAATTCCTCTACTCTGTCCACTCCATTTCAGGTCCTACTCTGAAGAGGCCCGTTGTAAAGCCAAAATGCTGGAACTATTTTGTCTTGGTGATTTTAACGATAAATCCATTTCCTGTGGATCCAATATTTTTTCTTTTTTTTTTTTTTTTTTTTTGTCTTTTTGAGACGGGTCTCACTAGTAGCTCCAGTCTGTCCTGAATTCACTCTGTAGACCAGGCTTGGCCGGTGTGAACTAGAGTCCGCCTGCCTCTGCCTCCAAAGTGCTAGGATTAAAGGGAGTGCGCCAAACCACGCCCGGTGGGCCAGGATCCAATATTTTCTAGTAGATTAGACCAAAGCTTTTGTTACTAACCTTTAAAAACTAATTTGATCATCACATGAAGTCTTCAAAATTCACAACAAAAAAAAAAAAACCATAGTACACACATCCTTTGCCATGTTAACTTATGACATTGTGTGGTCACTGTTAGGGTAGGTGACATAATAAACTGTAAGAACCATTGTTCAGTCCCAAAGGTGTGATTATCTAGTATGTCTTTGAGCCATATTGAAAACAGTGTGATCCTCAGCCAAAATCCAATAAGCATAGAGGATTTGGATGCAGCTTATGGCAAGTTACTGTATATAGTAAAAATCTCAACACTTGGGGCTGGAGAGATAGCCTAGCGGTTAAGAGCACCGACCTCTTGCAGAGGACCCTTTGGTTCGAATCACAACCGAGCACCACAACATTGGCGGTGAACCTAACTTAAGAACCGTCTGTAACTCCAATTCCAGGAGAACTCCAGTTCCAGGGGAATCCGAGACCCTCTTCTGACCTCCGCGGCATTGCACGACACGGGTGCACAGACCTGCATGCAGACAGTACATTCATACACATACAAAAAAAAAAAAAAATCTCAACACTTTGAGACACTGGTGTTTTATGTAAAAGCAAAGAACTAGAAACCTATAAAGGTACACCAATAAATGGGTCTACTTAAAGTCATTTAAATTTTGGATTATGTTCAGTAAGGAACATTCAGCTCAATACATAGCTAATTTTTTTTTTCTTTTTGGGACAGTATTCCTGCAGCCCCCAGCTGGCCTTGAACTCAGAGATCTGCCTGCCTCTGCCTCCCAAGTACTGGGATCAAAGGCATATGCCACTACACTTGGCAAATTTCTTAGGGTTTTTTGGTCATTTTGAAGACAGGGTCTCCCTGCAGTCCCAGCTGTCCTGGAACTTGCTATGTAGACCAGGCAGGCCTTGAACTCACAGAGAGATCGGTCTGCCTCTGCCTCCAGAGTGCTGGGATTAAAGGCATGAGCCACCATAATGTAAGCTGCTTAAAGGGACTTTGTCTCTTTTCTGTTTGTACTCCTGGCACCTTCTGATACATTCTGATTTTATGAATGCTATTTCATTAGCTTTCCTGTAGGGCTTTCAGAATTGGAAAATGGAATAAAATATTATAAACTTTGTCCTGTTGTCAGTCAGTATCTATTTACCAAGACACTTAAGACCCGGAAAGTATGGAGGGCTGGGGATATAACTCAGAGGTACAGTACTTGGCCTAGCAGACTTGAAAGCCTAGGTTCAGTCCCCAGTACCACCAAAATAAACAGATACCATAAAAATACATATCATAAATAAGAATGACCATACAAATATGAAAGAGCAGTTACAAAAAGTAACAGACCAATGAGACAACAGATTCATTAAGTCATCAGCTAATTGACTATAAATTCTCTTAACAAAATGAGGTTGAGCCATTCTGCCCTCTTCTGGCTGTTTGAAGAGATAAACTGTAGGGTACTGGTATGGCTACACAGCAGAAAAACCAATCACTTTTCAGTCTTTGTTTAATTTACACACTATAATCTTATTGGTTAAATTTTAAAAGTCCTTTTCATTTAAAAATAAAATGTGATACAATTGTAGTTAGCAAAATAGCCATCTTAATCCTAAATAAGGCATCAGGTTAAGAAGTCAAAGTAAACTCATAAAAATTTAACAATTAGCAGCTTTATTTAAAAACTTGAGTTAGGGATGTGGCTCAGTAATAAAAGTGCTTGGCCAACATGCTTTAAGCCCTGGATAAAGCCCTCAGCAACACAAAAACTTAGTTTGAAAACGGAAAATACCAAACCTTTATCAAGAGGCTGCATCTGTTCTACATTACACAAGTAGCTCAGCTGTTACTACATATCAAAGTAAACACCCTATCAGCTATTTCTGATTTGTACTTGAAAGGAGGAAGGTTTTTTTTTTTTTTTTAAAAAGGCAGGATCCCACCATATCGCCAAAACTGGCCTGAAATTTGCTATGTAGACTAAGCTAGACTTAAATTTAGAAATCCACCTGTCTCCAGAGTGCATATACCACCATGCCCCATGTTCTTTTGGTTATTGTGGTTTTGTTTTTTACACCAACCCAGCCTCAAATTCATTACATTATGTAGCTGAGGCTGGCCTTCAACTCCTGATCTCCCTCCACTTTCCAAGTGCTAAAGACTGTTCTTAGCCACCATGTGGGTGCTGGGAATCAAACCCAGATCCTCTGCAAGAGCAGTTGGTGCTCTCAACTGCTGAGCCATCTCTCCAGCCCCCTGCTTAGTTTTTTTTTTTTTTTTTTTTTTTTTCTGTATGTGTATGACTGTACTTCTGCATGCAGGTTTGTGCACCCGTGTGTGCAATGCCCGGAGGCAGAAGAGGGTCTCGGATTCCCTGGAACTGGAGTTCTCCTGGAATTGGAGTTCAGACGGTTCTCTAGCCACCATGTGGGTGCTGGGGATCAACCCGGGGTCCTCTGTAAGAGTGGTCGGCGCTCTTAACTGCTAGGCCATCTCTCCAGCCCCTGCTTAGAGTTTTTGAAATAACTCCAGCTTTCAGTAGGATATTAAGCCTTAATATACCCAAACTTTTATTAACCTCAACTAGGTACTTGATGATTTTCATCTTTCTCACTGACTCTCCTTCCCTTTATAACACTGTTGACATTTCCTGATCTCTGCATCCCTTTCTAGCTTACTGCCCATCACCTCCCTTTGTGTGAATTAGGCATTCAGTAGCAAGATGTGCTAGGTTCCCTCCCAACTTAAGACTTTTGCTGATAGATTCATCCTACTGAAAATACTATTTATCCTCCTATCCCCTGGATAGATACACGTTCATATTGCCCATAACTTTGGCTTTAAAAAGCACATCAGGGGGCTGGAGAGATGGCCTAGCAGTTAAGAGCGCCGACCGCTCTTGCAGAGGACCCGGGTTCGATCCCCAGCACCCACATGGCAGCCGAGAACCGTCTGAAACTCCAATTCCAGGAGAACTCCAGCTCCAGGGGAATCCGAGACCCTCTTCTGACCTCCGCGGCATTGCACGACACGGGTGCACAGACTTGCATGCAGACAGTACATTGATACACATACAGAAATAAATAAAAAAAATAAAATAAAAAGCACATCAGGAAAACTGACTCCTTCCTAGATTGGTTATTGGTTTGACACTTGTGACAATCTAGTTTTTTTCTATGGCTTAACAGTATAATGTATTTCCCCTCACTACACTGCAAGCTCCAAGGGTCTGTGTATCCCAGGCTAGCTTTAAACTCTGGATCCTCCTGCCACAGCTTCCTGAGTGGGATAACAAACATTTAGACCTACTTGTGCTTTATTATTGTATCGCTAGCAGAGTAGGCTAAAATGTATTAGTCTTAAAACCTGTGGGGCTAGAAAGATGATAGGTCAGCAGTTAAGAGCACTGGCTGCTTTTGCAGAGGACCTAGGCACAGGACCTCTTACAGCTAACAGATCTAAGGGAACTGGCCTCATTTGACATTGCATGACATGGGTGCACATACATAACACATACATGTAAAATAACTGAAAAAATTTAAATAATGAAAAATTGTACAGTTGGGCTTAGAGGTATACACTTCTAATCTCATCACTTGAGAGACAGAGGCAGGATGATCATGGTTTCCAGACCACCATGGACAACCTACAGAGTTCAAGGCTAATGTGGCCTACATAGTAAGACCCTATGTGTATGGGGGGGGGGTTAAAAATGCATCTAACAGGTACCTGGAAAAAAAAGTGTTTCAACTGCCGGGCACACACCTTTAATCCCAGCACTCGAGAGGCAGAGGCAGGCAGATCTCTTTGAGTTCAAGGCCATCCTGGTCTACATAGCGAGCTCCAGGCCAGCTGGGACTAAAGGGAGACTCTGTCTCAAAAAGACAAAAAAAAAGTTTCAATATAAACTACTCATCATCCACTATCTGTAGTTTCTGACTTCAAAAATATTTGGCTTTAAGCTTTTTTTTTTGGTCTTTTTGAGACAGGGTCTCCCTGTAGCCCGAGCTGTCCTGGAACTCACTCTGTAGACCAGGATGGCCTTGAACTCACAAAGATCCGCCTGCCTCTGCCTCCCAAGTGCTAGGATTAAAGGTGTGCAACACCATGCCCACTGTTAAACACTCATTCTTTTTTTTTTTTTAATTTTTATTTATTTATTTACTTTATGTGTATGAATGTATCGTCTGCATGTAGGTTTGTGCACCAGTGTCGTGCAATGCCATGGAGGTCAGAAGAGGGCGTTGGATTTCCCTGGAACACGAGTTCTGGAATTGGAGTTACAGACAGTTCTCAGCCGCCATGTGGGTGCTGGGGATCGAACCCAGATCCTCTGCAAGAGCAGTCGGCACTCTTAACTGCTAGGCTATCTCTCCAGCCCTAAACACTCATTCTTATTCCTAGGCTTTATTAAAAGATCAAAGTTGAGTAGTAAAAATGTATTGAAGATCCACAATTCATACTGAAACACCTTAATGTAAATGTGTCATGTAAAGCAATCATACAATTATATGTTCATACAAACAAAAAACACTGTAACATAAGGAGATACAGTAAGTAAAACTCCTCACCCTCCAATCTTCCAGCATCAAAACATCAAAGAAATTGAGTGTGGTGGTTCATGCCTGTAATCCCAACACTAGGAAACATGTAAGAGTTGTCAGTATGGGGGCTGGAGAGATAGCTCAGCAGTTAGGAGCACCGACTGCTCTTGCAGAAGACCTGGGTTTGATTCCCAGCACCCACATGGCGGCTAAGAACGGTCTTTAACTCCAGTTCCAGGGGAATCTGACGCCCTCTTCTGACCTCCGAGGCATTGCACGACATAAGTGCACCAACCTACAGACAGTGTACTCATACACATAAAAAATAAAATTGGGGTTGGAGAGATGGCCTAGCGGTTGGGAGCGCCGACTGCTCTTGCAGAGGACTCGGGTTCGATCCCTGGCACCCACATGGCGGCTAAGAACCGTCTGTAACTCCAATTCCAGGAGAACTCCAGTTCCAGGGGAGTCCGAGACCCACTTCTGACCTCTGCGGCATTGCACGACACGGGTGCACAGACCTACATGCAGGCAGTACACTCATACACATACAAAAATAAATAAAAATTTAAAAAATAAAATAAAAAATAATTAAAAAGAGTTGTCAGTATGAGTTCAAGGCAAAAACAAAAACCTGTGAAATTTTTCTTAAAATACTGGCATTTAAGCTGAACATGATGGCACACTCTTTTAATCCCAGCAGAGGCAGGAGGATCTCTGAGTTCAAGGCCAGCCTGATCAGAGCAAGTTCCAGGCCAGCTGGGGCTACAGGGAGACCTTGTCTCAAAACACACACACACACACAAAACCAACAAACACAAAAAACTACAGGTATTTGATGAAGTCTAACAAGTCTCAAGGTTTTGTTTAACCTCTATTGATTTGTTTTACATAATGTTGAAACATATTTAGTATCCAGGCAGTGGCAAAACTCTTCCTCAAAAAATGGCAAATAAGAGGCTTAGGAAATGGCTCCATAGTTAAAACAGCACCATCTCTTACCAAGAACCCAGGTTTGGTTCTCAGCACCCACATGGTAACTAATAACCATCTAAATAAACCTCCAGTTGCACAAGATCTGACACATCTTTTGGACTCTCCATAAAGCACACGAACATGTGGGGCACTTAGATAAAATGCAGGTAACAATACTCATGTAAAAATGAACAGTGCAGGGCTGGAGAGATGGCCTAGCGGTTAAGAGTGCCGACCGCTCTTACAGAGGACCCGGGTTCGATCCCCAGCACCCACATGGCGGCTGAGAACCGTCTGAAACTCCAATTCCAGGAGAACTCCAGTTCCAGGGGAATCCGACACCCTCTTCTGACCTCCGCGGCATTGCACGACATGGGTGCACAGACTTGCATGCAGACAGTACATTCATACACATACGGAAATAAATAAAATTAATTAAAAAAAAAAATGAACAGTGCAGGGGCTAGAGAGATGGCCTAGTGGTTAAGAGCGCCGACCGCTCTTGCAGAGGACCCAGGTTCGATCCCCAGCACCCACATGGCGGCTGAGAACCATCTGTAACTTCAATTCCAGGAGAACTCCAGTTCCAGGGGAATCTGACACCCTCTTCTGACCTCTGCAGCATTGCACGACACGGGTGCACAGACCTACATGCAAACAGTACTTTCATACACATACAAAATAAATAAAATTTATGGGCTGGAGAGATGGCCTAGCGGTTAAGAGCACCGACTACTCTTGAAGAGGACCAGGGTTCGATCCCCAGCACCCACATGGCAGCTGAGAACTGTCCGTAACTCCGATTCCAGAACTCCAGTTCCAGGGGAATCTGACGCCCTCTTCTGACCTCCGCAGTATTGCACGACACGGGTGCACAGACCTACATGCAGATAGTACATTCATACACATAAAATAAATTTAAAAAATTAAAATAAAATAAAATAAAAAATGAACAGTGCAGGCAAATCTCTAGGAGTTCAAGACCAGTCTGATCTACATAGTGAGTTCTAGGCCAGCCAGGGTTACACAATAAGACCCCTGTCTTTTTTTTTGTTTTTTTTTGGTATTTTTGAGACAGGGTCTCCCTGTAGCTCCGGCTGTCCTGGAACTCACTTTGTAGACCAGGCTGGCCTTGAACTCACAGAGATCTGCCTGCCTCTGCCTCCCAAGTGCTGGGATTAAAGGCATGTGCCACCACGCCAGGCTGAGACCCCTGTTTAAAAAAAAAAAAAATCCACAGATTAAAACTAATTTTATGAGGCTGGAGAGATAGCCTAGCAGTTAAGAGCACCGACTGCTCTTGCAGAGGACCCAGGTTTGATCCCCAGCACCCACATGGCGGCTAAGAACCAACTGTAACTCCAATTCTAGGAGAACTCCAGTTCCGGGGAATCCAAGACCCTCTTCTGACCTCCGAGGCATTGCACGACAGGGGTGCACAAACCTACATGCAGACAGTACACTCATACACATACAAAAATAAATAAAATTAAAAAAAATTTTTAAACTAATTTTATAATAAAACATGGCTACAACTAGGTTGCTGAAATCACATTTCTTTCACATTTATTCTTTACCCTAAAATAATGTAGCCCAAATATATACATCCAACCCACTGGTCACCAAAATTTTATAATTTTGCCTTGTAAATGAAGTACATATATAACTAAACAATTGATAAACATATAAAGACTGAGCACAAGAAAAGCCCATAAGGTACTACTATGTAATGTATCCACTATCAGGTTGATCAGACCAGTTGTCATGTTTGAGAGTAAGAAAAAAAATAGCTGATTTCTATTTAGAGCTGTGATTAAACAAAGGCTGGATTCCTTTTCTTCAGCTTCTGAGACTAGAGAGTCAGAAAGCTTTTTATTTGTAGCAGGTAACTGAATAAGTTTCCAAGAACAGGGTACTCGAGCTTCTTTGATTAGAAATTTGGCAAAACTCAAAATTATATCACTCAACAAACAACAACTAAGAAGCATCAGGCTGGAAGCCACTACCCACATACAAAAGGCTAAATTGGCCATTCTTCGAGAAACTGCCTCTATATTGTCTTGAACTATATAGAGAGATATGAAGAAGCCAATAGCTACTAGCAGAAGACAACATGCAACTTTTATCCACTCTTTGATATGGGCTCTGTTCTTAAGCATATACGACCCTGTTTGTACACCAGCCATATGTATTGTCACATACCCCAAAACGGAGATTATTCCTTCTCGGTTGGCATTTAATAAACCAACCCTTGTGCCACTGCCATCAGTACCATACAAAATTAGCCTCTTTAGTGGAGTGAGGTCAAGGGCTAGCTGGTATAACATGATAATGCTGACAGCCACAATCCAGGATTTATTTAAGGGAAAAATAATCAAAAGCAGTGATGTTATCAATTTCACAACTATGATGGTAAAGAAAAAGTTCCAGTGAACTCCATACTCTGTTAAATGTTCCTGATAGCCTATGGATTTTATAATAACTAACCGTCCCATTCCTAGAAAGACTAATGGCCAAACAGAATACAGTGATTTTCTAAAAGAACTAAATCTGGACCCTTCTATGTATTTCCTTCTAACCTCTGGACAAACCATTGCACTCCCAAAAATAAAGCCACCTACTCCAAAATCCATTGCCCCTGTCCCATAAAGCTCAGTTTTGGCAAATCTTCTGGGGAATAGTGGGAAGTCCACAGCCAAAATGGCAATAGCAGTAAATACACTGTTAATGACCCGGTAACATGTGATGGCTGGACTGTAATCTGATTCTAGGCTGATTTTCAAGAATTTCTCAAAGATTTTCTGGACAGGCACTTTGGCATAGCAAGTCCTCCTCTGGTATATTTGATATAACAGCCATGCCCCATACGTAATTACAATGAGATTCTTAAGAAGGATAAATGAAGACAATATAGTCAAAGTGGTCACTAGGGGAACTATTAGAACAACAAAGTCAATCAAGAATCGTGTTCTCCAAGTGTGTGAAACAGAACACAAGTGCTGTGAGAAAATGATCAGGAGGCCTCTACACAGGATACAGAATGCAGGAAAACACAGGCCCTGGGTGATTTCCAGCACACTGGTCCCATTGAGGTTACTGACAAAAGCTTCCTTCATCTGCTTTTGAGACATGTTTTTTCTTCCTGTGAAAACAAGAGCAAAGACATGGATTTGTGGACAGCAACATTCTTGTGAAACTGGTGTTTATCTATGTACCTAACTTGAATTTATGTGGTTTTAGGTTGCAGAGCAGAACTTTAGGCCCTAATGATTTTTTTTGACACAGGTCCTTCCTTTAGTCCCAGCTGGCCTGGAACTTGCTATGTAGACCAGGCTGGCTTTGAACTCACAGAGATCCATCTGTCTCTGCCTTCCGAGTGCTGGGATTAAAGGCATGCACCACTATGCCTAGCAATAGGCCCTAATGATTTCAATTCAGGNTTGAGCCTCTCTCCAGCACTATTACTATAATTTTGTTGTCTGCAAAATTATTTTGAAGTTATTTTTGCTAATTTCTTAATAGAGAGATTTTTGTTTGTTTGTTTGTTTGTTTTTTATTAATTTTTTTTTGGTTTTGTTTCTGTATGTGTATGAATGTACTGTCTGCATGCAAGTCTGTGCACCCATGTCGTGCAACGCCGCGGAGGTCAGAAGAGGGTCTCGGATTCCCCTGGAACTGGAGTTCTCCTGGAATTGGAGCTTCAGACGGTTCTCAGCCGCCATGTGGGTGCTGGGGATCGAACCCGGGTCCTCTGTAAGAGCGGTCAGCGCTCTTAACCGCTAGGCCATGTCTCCAGCCCCAGTAGTGTACACTTGTAATCTCTTCACTTGGGAAGAGGCAGGATGGTCCTTACCTACATATCAAGTTCCAGGCCAGCATGGGTTACAAGAGACTTTGTTTTAAATATAATAATAATAAGCAGGGTGTGGTGGCACACGCCTTTAATCCCAGCACTCCGGAGGCAGAGGTAGCCAAATCTCTTGAGTTCAAGGCCAGCCTGGTCTACATAGTGAGTTCCAGGGTAGTTGGAGCTACAGGGAGACCGGTTCAAAAAGACCAAAAAAATGAATGGATGAATGAATGAATGATTTGGGCTATAAACCCAAATGGCATCATAGTTAGGAATTTCTATTGCAGAGCATAACATTGTATATATCATGAAAACCTTAATGAAAGTTGAGTACACACTGCTAAGAACTTTTAAGTCAAATTCCAGGTGAGCAGTGAGAGGTTAAGTACACTTTGGTGGAGTCAGTTTCCTTGTTTTCTGTTCAGAGCTCAAAACTTACTACTGCATAGGGTACACGCAAAGAACACAGGAGCCCCAGGTTGCTCCTTCCCTTGTTAACACAGGGCCACAATAGAGAAGATTAAGGCCCAGGTGATCAGAATGGACACACAGCACATACCAACAGTGGCTTCTTTATACAGGACCACAAACCTCCTCTGGCACATGCCAATGTGTGAAAAGTGGCTCACTGGGAGAACACATTCGTCGGTCAGACATTGGTCCCTGACGGTATCCCGAGCTCCGGCCGCTTTGGGCCCTGCATCAATATCTCACCGTAACTGGCCCCACTCCTTTGGCCTTTAAAAGTCTTTTTCCTGGAAACCTCACCACAGCCGCGCTCTGCCTCTCTGACACCCCAGCTCCGGGGAGAACAGGACCCGGCGGAGGGTCGTAGACAACAGGGCAGACGTGCAGCACCAACACCAGCGGGCCCTGCAGCTTCCGCCTCCACAGCGACGCTTCCGGCCGGCGGCGCGGCCTGTTCTTCCGGGCCGGCAGATCCGCGCGCCTCCGCTCTGGATGGCGCTGTCCCCGCCCCGCCCCGCCCCGCCCCGTCCCGCCCCGCCGGCTGCCCCGCGCCTTTCTGAGTGGGGTGCTGGGCTTCGGCGGATCCTCTGGAGTGGTGGCGGTGCGCCGGGCCGTGGGAGACCGGCCACTTCGAGAGCGAGCCCACGGCAGCGCCCAGGGATCCCCTCGCGGAGCTGGGGAGGCTACAGACACACCACCCCTTACCCCAGTCAAACCTTCCTCTCCAGGGAAGCCAGAGACCGGAGCAGGCCACGTGCGCCCGGGGCCGCCAGTGAGCGCCCCGCCCCAGGGGAGGGGCTGGGCTCTGGTCGGAGCTGCTGCGGGCGCTCGGCGCTCCGGGCCACAACTCCCTTCGCCCGGCTCTTCCCGCCACCTCACTCGGCCCACCCGCCCTTCCAGTTGGCCCGGGCGGAGACTGCACGCTCGTCGGCTCGGGCCGTGGGACCGGTGAGTGCCACTCCTAGCCCAGGTCTGAAGCCCTTCACGGCCCCGAGGGGTGAGGGAGGCCAGTGACCCCTCGCGCCTAAAGTAGTAGACAGCACCCCTCTCTCGAATTCGGCATTTCCCTTTCTACCCTCTTGTATCCCAGTAGGAGGTAGTTCAGCCCGTGGCCCTTGCCCAAGACAAGGACCTTTCGCGGTCACTTTCGGGCTTGCCAGCAGGGGTTCTAGAGAGAGGTCCTGGCTGAAGGGATCCAGAAGTTTGTCCCTCCCCAGGAACCAAGGGAGGCATAAGGGGAGCCGCGCCCTTGACTAGGGGTCATATCCACCTTCCTGGGAAGGACAAATTCAAGGTGCTTCCGGAGCGGCATCCCAGCCTTGGGCACCGCGGGCACGTTGCCAGAGGGAGAAGTCCTGGTTCCCACCAGGAACTCAGAGCAGAGTAGGCTGGTCCCCCTAGGGCCCTTACCCAGCTCTTTTTCGCAGCTGCCCTCCTGCTCTTCTTCGTGCCAAAAAGGAAACTGAGGCAGGGGCAAAGGAGGAGCTGACGATCAGGTTGCCACTTGCCTTGTCTGGCACTCCACCTATTCATTACTCTTTTCTGCCCACTGGTCACACCCTTTCCAGAAATTCTTAGTGGTAACTGCGAAAGGAGGGAGAACTGGAGAAAACCGCTCTGATCTGACTTGACTCCAACAACCTGGAGCTGAAGCCTGGTAATAAGCTCTTTCCCAGGTACTTAGCCATATGAGCAGTAATTTCACACTGTGAGGCATGGGTATTATTACTCCTTTTGCAAATATATAAAAAGAATGAGGCTTAGAGAGGGGTTGTGAGCCTTGAATTCTAATTGTACACCAGTTGTGGTCCTACCATATCAAGCCTCTAAACGTCTAGCTATGAGAGCTTTGTTCTCCAGACACCCCTGGATAATGGGGTACAGTGTCCATACTCTTTCTGCTTGAATTTTCCTGTGATAGGTTTCCATGGAAGTCCCTGGTCTAGGATCTTTAAGACTAGATGTATTCAGTCTCCAGAAGTCTCTGCCAGGGTTAACCTATTACAGATGCCTCTCATCCTCATCCCTCATTGCTAGGGAGGACTTGAGGCCTGGGCTATTCCAAATCTAAGTGAAAATCATTTTTCAGAATCTGACTTAAGCCCACTTTCACATTACTCCCTCTCAGACAATCTTACCTTGTTTGAGACAAGGTCTTATAGTGTAGCCCAAATAAGCCTCAAACCCAGATCCCCCGCCTCACCCTCCTGAGTGTGGTAATTACCTGCATGTGCCATCAACTCTTGGTTTAATGCTAACATTCACCCTCAGTAATGGATTTGTGCATGGTACTATCTTTCAAACCATGACTTCAGTGACCTTCATAGATATAACCCTGTTTTCAAGGGGACCATTTGAGGTACGTGATATGGTTGCCTCAAGGTCACATACCCATCTAATGGCTGAACTATGATTTCTCTCCCATTGTAGAAGGTTTCTAATAACATCAGGAGTTGACTCCAGGCCCACTTCCCCATCACCTGCTGGCTGCACTTAAGTAAGTAGATTATTTTTGTCTGGTGGAGATGCTAGGGAATAAGACTATGTCTCCCCAGTGTTTTCATTCTCCATGGCAAGCTGACCCAGAATATTTTCAACCCCACCCCAACTCTAAACCTTAAAATTGTTATTATAAGGAAAATGTCAAAAAAGTAGCCCAGGCAATCTCTGAGTGCTCTCATCAAAGTTTCCCCAGTTCCTGATTGGCAAGGAAAGGGACAGACTCTCACTCTCTGCCCAGGCCTGTCCTGGTTCTCCTTTTGGGCTCCTCCTGCTTGGTGCGAGGAGAAGTGAGTCACCCTGAAGAAGCCTTCACCTGTGTGTAGCCTTTGTCTTCTGTCTCCTCCTGCAGCACTGGGATGAGTCTTCTGAGATTCCTCCACACCTGAGTCTTCTGCTGGAGCAGTGGCCTCATGAACAGGTGGATAGACAGCACTCCTTGTGCCTTTGACCCAGAACTCTGGCTGACCACACAGAAGCATGATGCTCCAACAGGTAAATCCTCAATCTTACATAACCTAGACCTCAAGCACCTGAGGCACTTTCTTGTGTTTGCTTGTCTGAATGAAGATTCCAGAGCTGTTCCTGGAAGGACAGGAAAGACCCCTTTTTTCTTTCCTCCCTTCAGATAGTCACTGTAATGCTCTTCATGATTCCGAATTTGAACAGCTCTCATTGTGCTTTTGTAGCTCTTCCCCTTAGAATGTGTTAAGTGCACAGGTAAAGGAAACCAGGGCACTTTCCTGATCTTATGTAGAGAAATGCTGACAGGTTCCTGCAGCCTGTTTTGTTCAGCCACAGTGGAAATCCTGGACTTGTAAGAAAAGTTCATTGAAGGTGGGAGTGTAAGAATCCTAAAGAGAGACCAGGCGTGGTTGCTTGTGCCTTTAATCCCAGCACTCTGGAGACAGAGGCAGGCAGATCTCTGTGAGTTCAAGCCCAGCCTGGTCTACATAGTCAGTTCTGGAGCTACAGGGAGACCCTCTCTTAAAAAAGATCAAAAGAGGAGGGGGAGGGGAGGAAGGGGAGGAAAAGGGGCTTGAAATGGCTTATCAATTAAGAGCACTGCTGCTCTTGCTGGGTAACTGACACCCTCTTCTGGCCTCCATGGATACTGAATGCATGTGGGGCACTTACAAACATGAAGGCAAAACTACACATAAAACAAAAATAGCCAGGTGTGGTGGCGCACACCTTTAATCCTAACACTTGGGAGGCAGAGGCAGGTGGATCTCTGAGTTCAAGGCCAACCTGGTCTAGAGTGAGTTCCAGGCCAGCTGGGGGCTACAGGGAGACCCTGTCTCAAAAAGACCAAAATAATAACAACAACAATAATTGGCTAAGTAGAACAGGAAAATAAACAGTCCAGAAAAAGATGTCAGTCTATCCAAAAAATGCAGAAGGTAACCTGTGTGGGAATGCAGGATTTGAAAATGCTATTATTCCTTGGTATAGGATAGGAACCAGCCTTTACTGTGGAGCTCTGGCCCATACACATACCATCTTTTTATAAGTAGCACTGGTCCAGAGAGTATACTGGTGGTGCATATTTGCTAAAATTTTATTTTGTCACTCTACACTGAGGCTCTCAGGAACTTTGTGGTCTAGTAAGATTCAATAGGCTAATGAAGGTGAGGCTTATCAGTCTCAAAAAAGCCAGGGTGGGCTGGAGAGATGACCTAGCGGTTGAGAGTGCCGACTGCTCTTGCAGAGGACCGGGTTCGATCCCCAGCACCCACACCTGGGGAATCTGACGCCCTCTTCTGACCTGTGTGGTATTTCACGACACGGGTGCACCAACCTGCATGCAGACAGTACATTCATACACACACAAAATAAATAAAATTTAAAAAATATTAAAAAAAAAAAGCCAGGGTATGCTGCCACTTGACCTTCCTGTCATTTGCTAAGAAATGGGCTTAAAGCCTGGAGAAATGCACTGGGCTTTGTATTTTAACTTTTTCTTTGTATTTTAACTTTTTCTTTTTTTTTGAGACAGGGTCTCCCTGTCACTCCAACTGTCCTGGAACTCACTATGTAGACCAGGCTAGCCTTGAACTCACAAACTTACAGAGATCTGCCTGCCTCTGCCTCCCAAGTGCTAGGATTAAAGGTGTGTGCCACCATGCTCAGCTGGCTTTTATATTTTTAAAACTTTTTTTTTCTTGCCAGCTGTGGTGGCACACACCTTTAATCGCAGCACTGGGAGGCAGAGACAGGCAGATCTCTGTGAGTTCAAGGCTGCCTAAGGTTACAGGGGCACCCTGTTTCAAAAAGTCCACTTTTTTTTTTTTTTCCTTTTGAGATAGGGTCTCCCTATATCCCCAGCTGGCCAGGAACTCACTTTGTAGACCAGACTGGCTTTGAACTCACAGAGATCAAAAGACCAAAAAAAAAAAAAAAAAAAAAAAAAAAAAAAACAGTATATAGTATACAGTGTTATTTCCCCCTCTGGAGAGAAAAGACTCAGAAAAGTTGACTAACTGACTCAAGGTCATATTCATTATCAAGAATTTGGAAAATAAAGTAAAAAAAAATCATTAAAATTATCCATACTCATACTATCCAAAGATAACATTTTATTTTATTTATTTATTTTCGAGACAGGGTCTCTCTGTAGCCCAGCATCCTAGAACTCACTCTGTACACCTGGCTGGCCTTGAACTCACAAAGATCCACCTGCCTTTGCCTCCCAAGTGCTAGGATTAAAGGCGTGCACCACCACGCCCGGCTCCAAAGATAACATTTTAGAGAATATCCTAGTTTTGTTTTTTTGCTTATTTTTTTAGCCCAGACTGGGCTTGAATTCATGACAGTCTCCTGGCTCAGCCTCATACCCAGCAATAACAGCTACCTTTATGGCATACTCCACATGTCTTTCTATAAATATATAAATATATAACCCTTCCTTATATATTTCTATTTAGAGGGTAAATACAGTCACACCATTCCCATTTTAGTGATGAGGAAAATTGAGATAAAAAGAGATTCTCAGATAGGATTATACAACTTGTTAGTGGTAGAATCAGATTTCAAACTCAGGCAGCCAGCTTTCATTTACACTTTATTTACAGCACTGGGGATTGTAACTGGTGCCTTACTCGTCCTAGGCAAGTGCTATAACACCACTAAGCCATATTCCCAGCCTTCTTTTGTTTTGAGATAATAAGTCTTAATTTGCCCAGATTGGCCTTTAACAGTTCCCTTGCCCTGGGTTCCTGAATAGCAGGGATTGTAGTCCTATGCCACCAGGTCCAGCATAAACTAGCTTTCAAATCCAAGATCTTGATTACCATACTCCCTCTGGTTAGATCAAAACTGTTTATAGACTGAAGCTGATATTTTAGGTAGGTCCTCTCTCCATTCCCTTCCTTGCCCTTTCCCCCTTCCCTTTCTCTCCCTTTTCTCTTCCCTCCCTTTTCCTTCCTTTCTTTCCCTTCCATAGATTCAGCTGTGATGGCTTCAGCAGTTACCCTTGAGAGGAAGAGCCTGCTTTGCATATTATCATGGGCTCAGTGGATTGGAGGAGTCTTTAGAAGAAACTCATTACTGAGTCACTCAAATGAAGTGTGCCACCTTGGCTTATTCCCTGAGGGATGTGAGCTTTTAGGGTTCACCAGTCTCACTGAAAACCCACACAAGTCATATCAAGACTTTATCTTCTGCAAACCAATTTCAGCCAGGTGCTTGCCAGTCTTCTCACAGCATCCTCCCTAGGCAACAGAGATAGCAGCCCCTCCTTTGAATCCTGAAAGGCTGGTAACCTATAGCCTAAAAACTGATTGGCTGGAACTCAGGGGAAAAGAGGCAGGAGGGTATTTATTATTAACATATACTACTGCAAAGCCTTGACTAAATGATTTGTGTTTCTCTTCAAAATGACCCGGGGGGGGGGGGNCCAAGTACTAGGATTAAAGGCGTGCGCCACCATGCCCAGCTCTTCCCTGTCTTTCATCTGCCCATTAGTAACATAGTCATTCAAAGCCTGCTGGTGCCACATCCCTGCCCAATAGGAGCTCTCAGAAAAGAGTCTTCTTATGACAAAGGATTTATAGAAATAGTTGTGTATTTACCCTTTTACAAAAGAATGAAATTATATGTAAAAACGATTGAGTACTCAGCAAGTGTTCATCTGTATGGAGAATACATTTTTCTATTAAAAGAAGACAATGGATTATTTGAGGGATTGAGGTAGAAACTAGGAATGGATTTGTAAAAGTGCTTGATGCATTCAGGGAGAGGCAAGAGCGAGCTTGCTGGCAGAAGAGAGACAGTAGATAAGTGTAGGAAGATGTGCAAGCTATGGCTGACATTCCACACCAGGCAGAGTACACCCAGCAGCTTCTTCACAGTGAAGCTGGGCCTGTGAACAGAGCCCACTGGAGGAAGGATGAGAGTGGAGGAGGCTTTGTAGTAGTCCTGGTAGGAGATGGCTAGGGCAAGGACAGGTCGAGAGAAACACAGCTTGAACACCGTCCCCAGTGGGTCGCTGCTCTTCAGATGGCCTGGCTCTCTAGAAGTTCATGTATGAGAAATACCTGAATGGAATCCAGGGAAGTCTCTCCTGAGAGCCTGGTCTGATCCACTGTCTTCCCTCTCCTCAAAGTCAAAAGTCAGATCATGATACCCTTTCTTTCCTCAGTACCTACTTGATGCCAGAAAGTATTTGTTGAAAGAAAAGAACAGTGCTTTTGGAATTCAAATCACACTTAGACTGGCAGATAATTTTTAATGCCACTGAACCTTAGATACCTCATCTTTTTTTTTTTTTGAGACAGGTTCTCCTTTTAGTCTCAGCTATCCTGGAGCTTGCTCTGTAGACCAAGCTGGCCTCGATCTCACAGAGATCTGCCTGCCTCTGCCTCCCAATGCTAGGATTAAAGGCATGCGCCACCACGCCGGCGATACCTCATCTTTAAGAGCTCTCTCTAGTGCACAGACTTTTTAGGCAGTACCTTAGAAGAAATTGTTTCCCAAACTGTAAAGTACAGTAACAGTAAGCACCTGAAGACTATTAAAAAAAAAAGGCTGAGGATGTAACTTAGTTGGTAGAGTGCTCCCCTAGCATATACAGGTATCTGGATTCAATCTCCAGGACTGCATAAACCAGGTGTAGTGGCACATGCCTATAATCCAAGCATTTAGGGGATTAAGGCAGGAGGATCAGAAGATCAAGGGGTCATTTTCAGCTACATGGCAAATTCTAAACCAGCCTGCACTGCATAAGACCCTATCTTTTTTTGGTCTTTTTGTCTTTTTGAGACAGGGTTTCCCTATAGCCCTAGCTGGGCCTGGAACTCACAGAGATCTGCCTGCCTCTGCCTCCCAAGTGCTAGAATTAAAGGCATGCGCCACCACGCCCGGATTAAAGATAGTTCTTAGCCACCATGTGGGTGCTGGGAATCGAACCCAGGTCCTCTGCAAGAGCAGTCGGTACTCTTAACTACTGAGCTATCTGTCCAGCCCATGAGACCCTGTCTTTAAAACAAAGTAGTAGTAGTAATAGTAGTAGTATTTTTTTTTTTTTTTAAATATTTTTATTTATGTGTATGAATGTACTGTCTGCATGTAGGTCTGTGCACCTGTGTCGTCCAATGCCGTGGAGGTCAGAAGAGGGCGTCGGTTTCCCCTGGAACTGGAGTTCTCCTGAAATTGGAGTTACAGACGGTTCTCGGCCACCATGTGGGTGCTGGGGATCGAACCCGGGTCCTCTGCAAGAGCAGTCGGCGCTCTTAACCACTAGGCCATCTCTCCAGCCCTGTAGTAGTAGTATTCTGCCTTTAATCCCAGCACTCAAGAGGTAGAGGCAGGTGGATCTCTGTGAGTTCAAGGCCATCCTGGTTTATACTGTAAATCCCAGTCCCGCTAGGGCTACATAGTGAGACCCTGTCTCAAAAACAATAAAATCAGATGAGAGCATAAAGTATTAATGACATGTCATTGAGTGCTTAAGGCTAGCTGCTTCCATGCTGAAAGAACCTAAGTGGATAAATCTACCATTGGAGTTCTAAACTTGGGCCCGACATTGTGGCACCCAGAGTTTTTGTGGAGAAAACACAGCCACTCAGGACAGCCTAGTAACCTGGACTGCCCCTGGATCAACCACTTCTTAAGTATAGGTGTCGTGTGACTTTCCACTCTGATATTTCAGAAATTGAAACCCCACATCTTTACTGTGGGCGAACAGACCTACAGGAACGTCAAAAGCCTGATTGAGCCAGTCAACCAGTCCATTGTGGTCAGCGGAGAGAGTGGTGCCGGAAAGGTAAGAGCTGCTTTCCTGCCCTGTCCCTCATACTCTGAGGTGAGCAGAAGGGCAGGGGTCATTCCTAGTGGAGTCATTGGCTACCCAAAGCAGGGAGTCTGGGCACCATGGTGGACAAACACTGTGCCAGAAGTCAGAAGACAGGGCTCCAGTACAACCATCACTGCTAGCTCTGCTCCCACCATACCCTGGCACTCTTGCTTTCTCACTAAAGGTCCCTCTAGCATCTCTAGAAACAGCAGTCATCTGTTGGGGATTCCAGCATAGTGACACATCAGATCTCATCAGAAAGATACCCAACATCTGTAAACTTCAGTATTTTTATTTGTAAAATGAAATAGTCCGTAGTTGGGACTACTCTGGGAGTTAAGGAGCTAGTACTGTCTGACATGGCCCCACACATGAAAATCCAAAGACTTAGGAGGTGATATAGTAGAATCACAAACCATCCTGGACTCGACCTTTTTTTTTTTTTTTTTTTTTTT
>VZQC01004974.1:4119050-4172851 GCA_009823505.1 Rhizomys pruinosus
ACACACACACACACACACACACACACACACACACACACACAACAGGCCTAGTCCACAGCCGTAATAAAGGGTTACTGAGCTCTGGCTGCACTGGTCTTGTACCAGGTTCTGCCCCAGTTCATACAGTCATCCAGGGGACAGTTCGCTTTGCCCAGGACCTAGGTGTCAGTCACCCTACAGCCTCTCGACCCAACTTACTGTTGTCATTTGTTTATGCCTGGCAGAACTACAGGAGATGACAAAATGTTGAATTATCAAGGAGTTCCACAGCTAGTCAGGAAGGCCATTTATTCACTTGCCAAGTCTCACCCAGGGCCTCACGCCTTTTTTACTTTATTTTTTTAATTTTATTTATTTTTTTATGTGTATGAATGTACTGTCTGCACGTAGGTTTGTGCACCCGTGTCGTGCAGTGCCGCGGAGGTCAGAAGAGGGTGTCGGATTCCCCTGGAACTGGAGTTAAAGACGGCTCTCAGCTGCCATGTAGGTGCTGGGAATCGAACCCAGGTCCTCTGCAAGAGCAGTCGGCGCTCTTAACCGCTAGGCCATCTCTCCAGCCCCTACATTTTTACTTTATGAAGTATCCTTTGGAACATAAATCGCTTTTGCCTGCACTCATAATGAAAGAATTCCTGAACATTGAGGACCTACTGAGTGCAAGCCAGGCTAGAAAGATGTCATAGGAAGAAGCAGAGATAAGAAATGTCTCATCTAGTTTTCAGGTAACCTTAGTCCCTAGGAAACAAATGACAACAGTAAATTGGCTAGAGAGGCTGTAGAGTGACTGGGCAAACAGAATTGTCCCCTGGATTACTCTAGAAACTGGGGCAGAACCTGCCCCAAGACCAGGGCAAGCAGAGCTCAGTAACCCTTTATCAAACAGCCATTAAGGCCATGGACTAGGCCTGCTTTTTTTGTTTAAGATGTATTTTTCTGGGCTGGAGAGATGGCCTAGCGGTTAAGAGCGCCAACTGCTCTTACAGAGGACCCGGGTTCGATCCCCAGCACCTACATGGCGGCTGAGAACCGTCTGAAACTCCAGTTCCAGGGGAATCTGACGCCCTCTTCTGACATCTGCGGCATTGCACGACACGGGTGCACAAGCCTACATGCAGACAATACATTCCTACACATAAATAAATAAAATATAAATATATATGATGTATTTTTCTGATTTTTTAAAGTGTATGCTTCTGTGTATGTGTGTGTGAGTATGTGTACATACATGTGGGTTCCCATGAAAGCCAGAGGCTTTGGATCCCTTGAGCTGAGAGTTACACCAGACTTGGGTGCTGGGAACCAAACTCCAGTCCTTTGCAAGGTCAATAAATCTTAGCCTCTGGCCCATTTGTCCAGCTCCTTTTTACTTAGTTGTTTGGTTGCGTGTAGAGGTCAGAAGACGCCCTCAGGATTTAGTTAATACGGACCAAACTCAGTTCATTTGACTTGGCAGCAAGTACCTTTACCCATTGAACCATCTTGCTGTATTTATATTGTTTTGTTTTGATTTTTTTTTTTTTTTTTTTTTTTTTTTTTNGTGGGGTGCTGGGCTTCGGCGGATCCTCTGGAGTGGTGGCGGTGCGCCGGGCCGTGGGAGACCGGCCACTTCGAGAGCGAGCCCACGGCAGCGCCCAGGGATCCCCTCGCGGAGCTGGGGAGGCTACAGACACACCACCCCTTACCCCAGTCAAACCTTCCTCTCCAGGGAAGCCAGAGACCGGAGCAGGCCACGTGCGCCCGGGGCCGCCAGTGAGCGCCCCGCCCCAGGGGAGGGGCTGGGCTCTGGTCGGAGCTGCTGCGGGCGCTCGGCGCTCCGGGCCACAACTCCCTTCGCCCGGCTCTTCCCGCCACCTCACTCGGCCCACCCGCCCTTCCAGTTGGCCCGGGCGGAGACTGCACGCTCGTCGGCTCGGGCCGTGGAACCGGTGAGTGCCACTCCTAGCCCAGGTCTGAAGCCCTTCACGGCCCCGAGGGGTGAGGGAGGCCAGTGACCCCTCGCGCCTAAAGTAGTAGACAGCACCCCTCTCTCGAATTCGGCATTTCCCTTTCTACCCTCTTGTATCCCAGTAGGAGGTAGTTCAGCCCGTGGCCCTTGCCCAAGACAAGGACCTTTCGCGGTCACTTTCGGGCTTGCCAGCAGGGGTTCTAGAGAGAGGTCCTGGCTGAAGGGATCCAGAAGTTTGTCCCTCCCCAGGAACCAAGGGAGGCATAAGGGGAGCCGCGCCCTTGACTAGGGGTCATATCCACCTTCCTGGGAAGGACAAATTCAAGGTGCTTCCGGAGCGGCATCCCAGCCTTGGGCACCGCGGGCACGTTGCCAGAGGGAGAAGTCCTGGTTCCCACCAGGAACTCAGAGCAGAGTAGGCTGGTCCCCCTAGGGCCCTTACCCAGCTCTTTTTCGCAGCTGCCCTCCTGCTCTTCTTCGTGCCAAAAAGGAAACTGAGGCAGGGGCAAAGGAGGAGCTGACGATCAGGTTGCCACTTGCCTTGTCTGGCACGCCACCTATGCATTCTACTTTTTGTTTTTTTTTTTTTTTTCTGGCCCACTGGTCACAGCAGACCCTTTTCCAGAAATTCTTAGTGGTAACTGCGAAAGGAGGGAGAACTGGAGAAAACCGCTCTGATCTGACTTGACTCCAACAACCTGGAGCTGAAGCCTGGTAATAAGCTCTTTCCCAGGTACTTAGCCATATGAGCAGTAATTTCACACTGTGAGGCATGGGTATTATTACTCCTTTTGCAAATATATAAAAAGAATGAGGCTTAGAGAGGGGTTGTGAGCCTTGAATTCTAATTGTACACCAGTTGTGGTCCTACCATATCAAGCCTCTAAACGTCTAGCTATGAGAGCTTTGTTCTCCAGACACCCCTGGATAATGGGGTACAGTGTCCATACTCTTTCTGCTTGAATTTTCCTGTGATAGGTTTCCATGGAAGTCCCTGGTCAGATATTTTAAGACAGATTATGCATCTCCAGAGTCTCTGCCAGGGTTAAACCTATTACGATCCGCTCAAATCCTCATCCATCATTGCTAGGAGGACTTGAGGCGGGGCTAATTCCAAATCGAAGTGAAAATCAGGTTTCAGAATCTGAGAACTTAAGAGCCCACTGTTCACATTACTGCCCATCTCAGACAATCTTCCTTTTATTGAGACAAGGTCTTATAGTGTAGCCCAAATAAGCCTCAAACCCAGATCCCCCGCCTCACCCTCCTGAGTGTGGTAATTACCTGCATGTGCCATCAACTCTTGGTTTAATGCTAACATTCACCCTCAGTAATGGATTTGTGCATGGTACTATCTTTCAAACCATGACTTCAGTGACCTTCATAGATATAACCCTGTTTTCAAGGGGACCATTTGAGGTACGTGATATGGTTGCCTCAAGGTCACATACCCATCTAATGGCTGAACTATGATTTCTCTCCCATTGTAGAAGGTTTCTAATAACATCAGGAGTTGACTCCAGGCCCACTTCCCCATCACCTGCTGGCTGCACTTAAGTAAGTAGATTATTTTTGTCTGGTGGAGATGCTAGGGAATAAGACTATGTCTCCCCAGTGTTTTCATTCTCCATGGCAAGCTGACCCAGAATATTTTCAACCCCACCCCAACTCTAAACCTTAAAATTGTTATTATAAGGAAAATGTCAAAAAAGTAGCCCAGGCAATCTCTGAGTGCTCTCATCAAAGTTTCCCCAGTTCCTGATTGGCAAGGAAAGGGACAGACTCTCACTCTCTGCCCAGGCCTGTCCTGGTTCTCCTTTTGGGCTCCTCCTGCTTGGTGCGAGGAGAAGTGAGTCACCCTGAAGAAGCCTTCACCTGTGTGTAGCCTTTGTCTTCTGTCTCCTCCTGCAGCACTGGGATGAGTCTTCTGAGATTCCTCCACACCTGAGTCTTCTGCTGGAGCAGTGGCCTCAGGGCAGGTGAGAGGCAGCACTCCTTGTGGTGCCTTTGACACAGAAATCTGGCGTGACCACACAGAAGCATGATCGCCAACAGGTAAATCCGCAATCTACAAGAACCTAGACCTCAAGCACCTAGCACTTTTTGTGTTTGCTTGTCTGAATGAAGATTCCAGAGCTGTTCCTGGAAGGACAGGAAAGACCCCTTTTTTCTTTCCTCCCCCCTTCAATAGTCCTGTAATGCTCTTCATGATTCCGAATTTGAACAGCTCTCATTGTGCTTTTGTAGCTCTTCCCCTTAGAATGTGTTAAGTGCACAGGTAAAGGAAACCAGGGCACTTTCCTGATCTTATGTAGAGAAATGCTGACAGGTTCCTGCAGCCTGTTTTGTTCAGCCACAGTGGAAATCCTGGACTTGTAAGAAAAGTTCATTGAAGGTGGGAGTGTAAGAATCCTAAAATGATAGACCAGGCTTGTTGCTTGTGCCTTTAATCCCCAGCACTCTGGAGACAGAGGCAGCAGATCTCTGTGAGGTCGAGCCCAGCCTGGTTCTACATAGTCAGTTCTGGAGCTACAGGGAGAACCCTGTCTAGAAAAGACAAAAGAGAGAGGGTTCTTGGATGAACTGGGATGCACCGGGTCTTGCAATGGCTTATCAATAGCTACCCTGCTGCTCTTGCTGGGTAACTGACACCCTCTTCTGTGCCTCCTTGATACTGATGCATGTGTGGCACTTACAAACTGACGGCAAACTAGCACATAAAACAAAAATAGGCCAGGTGTGGTGCCGCACACCATTAATCCTAGCAATTGAGAGACAGAGGCAGTGGAATCCTGAGTTCAAGGGCCAACTGGTCTAGAGTGAGTTCAGGACATCTGGGGCTACAAGTGAGACCCTGTCTCACAAAGACCAAAATAATAACAAAAAAATAAATTGGCTAGTAGAACAGGAAAAATAAACATGTCCAGAAAAAGATGTCAGTCTATCCAAAAAATGCAGAAGGTAACCTGTGTGGGAATGCAGGATTTGAAAATGCTATTATTCCTTGGTATAGGATAGGAACCAGCCTTTACTGTGGAGCTCTGGCCCATACACATACCATCTTTTTATAAGTAGCACTGGTCCAGAGAGTATACTGGTGGTGCATATTTGCTAAAATTTTATTTTGTCACTCTACACTGAGGCTCTCAGGAACTTTGTGGTCTAGTAAGATTCAATAGGCTAATGAAGGTGAGGCTTATCAGTCCTCAAAAAGCCCAGGGTGGGCTGAGAGAGATGACCTAACGGTTGAGAGTGCCGACTGCTCTGCAGAGGACCGGTTTCGATCCCCAGCACCCACACCTGGGGGAATCGACCGCCCTCTTCTGACCTGTGTGGTATTTCACGACACGGTGCACCAACTCAGAATGCAGACAGTAACAATTCATACAACACGACAAATAATAAAATTTAAAAAATATTAAAAAAAAAAAAGCCGGGGAGGCTGCCACACTTGACCTTCCTGTCATTTGCTAAGAAATGGGCTTAAAGCCTGGAGAAATGCACTGGGCTTTGTATTTTAACTTTTTGTCTTTTTATTTTAAACTTTTTTCTTTTTTTTTTTTTTTTTTTTTTTTTTTTTTTTTTTTGAGACAGGGGTCTCGGCGCGGTGGGGGTCACTCCAACGGTCCTGGAACTCACTATGTAAGACCAGGCAGGACTTGAACCCACAAACTTACATAGATCTGCCGCCATCTGCTCCCAAGTGCTAGGATTGAAAGGTGTGTGCCACCATGCTCAGCTGGCTTTTATATTTTTAAAAACTTTTTTTTTTCTTGCCAGCTGTGGTGGCACACACCTTTAAAAATCCCAGCACTGGAAGCAGAGACAGGCGATCTCTGTGAGTTTCAAGGCGGCCTAAGGTTACAGGGGCACCCTGTTTTAAAAGTCCACTTTTTTTTTTTTTTTTCCTTTTGAGATAGGGGCTCCCATGCCCCAGCTGGCCAGGAACTTACAACTTTGTGACCAACGGGCTTTGAAACTCACAGAGATCAAAAGAACCAAAAAAAAAAAAAAAAAAAAAAAAAAAAAGCAGTATTAGTAATACAGTGGGTTATTTCCCCCTCTGGAGAGAAAAGACTCAGAAAAGTTGACTAACTGACTCAAGGTCATATTCATTATCAAGAATTTGGAAAATAAAGTAAAAAAAATCATTAAAATTATCCATACTCATACTATCCAAAGATACATTTTATTTTATTTATTTATTTTCGAGACAAGGTCCTTCTCTGGAGGCCCAGCAATCCTAGAACTCAATCGTACACCTGGCGGGCCTTGAACTCACAAAATCACCTGCCGTTCCTCCGCAAGGCTAGGATTAAAGGCGTGCACCACCACGCCCCCCCGCTCCAAAGATAACATTTTAGAGAATATCCTAAGTTTTGTTTGTTTGCTATTTTTTTTTAGCCCAGACCTGGGCTTGAATTCAATGAAGTCTCCTGGCTCAGCCCTCATAAACCCCAGCAATAACAGCTACATTGTATGCATACTCCACATGTCTTATTACTATAAATATATAAATATAAACCCATTCCTTATATATTTTTCTATTTAGAGGGTAAATACAGTCACACCATTCCCATTTTAGTGATGAGGAAAATTGATGATAACAAGAGATTCTCAGAGGATTATACAACTGTTAGTGGTAGAATCAGATTTCAAACTCAGGCAGCCAGCTTTCATTTACACTTTATTTACAGCACTGGGGATTGTAACTGGTGCCTTACTCGTCCTAGGCAAGTGCTATAACAACCACCTTAAGCCACATATCCGCACCTTCTTTTTGTTTTGAATAATAAGTCGTAATTTGCCCAGATTGGGCCTTTAACAGTTCGCCCGTTGCCCCTGGGTTTCCTGAAGATCAGGGATTGTAGTCCCTATGCACCAGGTCCCAGCTAAACTAGCTTTCAAATCCAGATCTTGATTACCAAGACTCCTCCCTTCGGGGTAGATCAAAAGCTGTTTATAGACTGAAGCAGATATTTTTTAGGTAGGTCCTCTCATCCATTCGCGCTCCGTGCCTTTCCCCTTCCCTTTCTCTCCCTTTTCTCTTCCCTCCCTTTTCCTTCCTTTCTTTCTTCCGTTCCATAAGAATTCAGCTGTGATGGCTTCAGCAGTTACCCTTGAGAGGAAGAGCCTGCTTTGCATATTATCATGGGCTCAGTGGATTGGAGGAGTCTTTAGAAGAAACTCATTACTGAGTCACTCAAATGAAGTGTGCCACCTTGGCTTATTCCCTGAGGGATGTGAGCTTTTAGGGTTCACCAGTCTCACTGAAAACCCACACAAGTCATATCAAGACTTTATCTTCTGCAAACCAATTTCAGCCAGGTGCTTGCCAGTCTTCTCACAGCATCCTCCCTAGGCAACAGAGATAGCAGCCCCTCCTTTGAATCCTGAAAGGCTGGTAACCTATAGCCTAAAAACTGATTGGCTGGAACTCAGGGGAAAAGAGGCAGGAGGGTATTTATTATTAACATATACTACTGCAAAGCCTTGACTAATGAGTTGTGTTCTCTTCAAATTGACACCCCCGGGGGGGGGGGGGGCTGGGAGATGTCTAGCGGTTAAGAAGCGCCTGACCGCTCTTACAGAAGGACCCGGGTTCGATCTAGCACCCAGCACAATGGCGGCTGAGAACCGTCCGAAACTCCAATGCCAGGAGAACTCCAGTTCCGGGGGAAATCTGACAACCCTCTTCTCACCTCCCGCGGCAGTGCACGACACGGGTGGACGACTTGCAAATGCAACAGGTACGTACACATACGGAAATTAATAAAATTGAAAAAAAAAAATGACCCATGGAGTTTAGAGTTTATTTTACATTATTTACTAATGAAAACCTCTGGCTCAGAGAGGTGAAGTAAATTACCCAGGTTCTCAGGGCTAATAAGTAGCAGAGCTGAAACCTGAGCCCCTGGATCTTGTGGAGACCTGTTCTTTCTCTGCAGGCTCCACCCTTATTAGCTGCCAGCTGGTCTGAGTCCCAGCTCTCATGGCCCTTGTGTTGTTCCCCCTCCAGGTGAATGGCCACAAGTCAGGCTCCGAAACCCCAGGCAGGGAATCCCTCGGGGGAGACCTACAGGAGTTCCTGGGTGGGGAAGCCCTGCTACACCAGCTGGATGACCTCACCAAGGTGAATCCTGTGACACTGGAGACAGGTATGACCTTCCTCTCTTCCAGAGTGCTGCTCCAATAAAGGAGAGAGGTAGCAAAGGGTCTCCAGTAGATTCCTCAGTTCAGATCAGGCAGTGAGACTCCTGATCCGGCTTCTGCCCCAGGGAACCTGGCAGCTGCACCCGGATTCCCCAGGCAGGCTTTGCTCTAGATTTGGGGCTTGTCTTAATTAGATCCTGTGTCTATTCATCAGGGAGCTACAGGAATCTAATGGCACTTGGCTAATTACAGAGGGAGGGCTCCTTGGCAGATGCATGTCTGGGTTTTGTCTATGTCTGAGCCAGACTTTGCTAACAGTATTTGCCTCAGTTCTGAGGTGCCTACAGGCCCGGTAATATGGCAGAGCCAATATTGGTTTTTTTTGTTTTTTTTTTTTTTTTATTTGTTGTTTTTTGTTTTTTTTTGGGTTTTGTTGTTTTGGGTTTTTTATTTACACCAAGGCTGGCTGTAAACCCTGGTAGCTCTGAACCCCTTCAAACCCATCCCTCAACTCTACTCACCAGAGCTGATGCAAGAGTACCATGCTGCTCCTCAGCCCCAGGTAAGGCTCTGCCAGTCCCTATGCTCTCAAAATTCCCTGGCTTCTGCCTGAACCCCTCCTGTACTTCCCTGTCTTGTTTTTTTTTTTTTTTTTTTTTTGTCCCTTTTCGAGACAGGGTCTCCGCCCTAGCCCGCAGCTGTCCTGGAACGCATTTTGTAGAACAGGCCTGGCCGTGAACTCACAAGATCCCGCGTGCTTCTACCCGTCCAAGTGCTAGGAATTAAAGGCGTGCGCCACCAATGCCAGGCTTCCCTGTCTTTCATCTGCCCATTAGTAACATAGTCATTCAAAGCCTGCTGGTGCCACATCCCTGCCCAATAGGAGCTCTCAGAAAAGAGTCTTCTTATGACAAAGGATTTATAGAAATAGTTGTGTATTTACCCTTTTACAAAAGAATGAAATTATATGTAAAAACGATTGAGTACTCAGCAAGTGTTCATCTGTATGGAGAATACATTTTTCTATTAAAAGAAGACAATGGAGATTGAGGGATTGAGGTAGAACTAGGATGGAATTTGGTAAAAGTGCTTGATGCATTCAGGGAGAGGCAAGAGCGAGCTTGCTGGCAGAAGAGAGACAGTAGATAAGTGTAGGAAGATGTGCAAGCTATGGCTGACATTCCACACCAGGCAGAGTACACCCAGCAGCTTCTTCACAGTGAAGCTGGGCCTGTGAACAGAGCCCACTGGAGGAAGGATGAGAGTGGAGGAGGCTTTGTAGTAGTCCTGGTAGGAGATGGCTAGGGCAAGGACAGGTCGAGAGAAACACAGCTTGAACACCGTCCCCAGTGGGTCGCTGCTCTTCAGATGGCCTGGCTCTCTAGAAGTTCACGTATGAGAAATACCTGAATGGAATCCAGGGAAGTCTCTCCTGAGAGCCTGGTCTGATCCACTGTCTTCCCTCTCCTCAAAGTCAAAAGTCAGATCATGATACCCTTTCTTTCCTCAGTACCTACTTGATGCCAGAAAGTATTTGTTGAAAGAAAAGAACAGTGCTTTTGGAATTCAAATCACACTTAGACTGGCAGATAATTTTTAATGCCACTGAACCTTAGATACTCATCTTTTTTTGTTTTTGTTGAGACAAGGTCTACCTCCTTTTAGTCTCAGCGTATCCTGGAGCTTTGCTTCTGGAGACCAACTGGCCTCGATCTCACAGAGAGCTGCCTGCCTCTGCCTCCCAATGCTAGGATTAAAGGCATGAGCATGCCACCTAGAAGAGACGGAGGGGGGGGGGGTATAAATTGAGAGGAGGGGACATGGAGGTGAGTACCACTGGTAGCACAAATGAGGATGGAGTGGCTATGATACTTGTCCTCTACGTGCAAGCTCGGATACTCGTCTGAAAACAGGTCATCGCGAGGGGATGGTTAGGTGCAGATGAGAGTCAGCGGGGGAGGGGGACTTTAGGGTGCGGGGGGGGGGGTAGCGGGCGGGGGGGGGAGCAGAGGTAAGGTGGAGAAGGAAAGGGGTAGGGGGAGTAAGCGCGAAGAGCTGAGATTAGAAACGATTCTATCTGTTATGTATGAATAGGTGATTTGTCTCGACCATAATGTTGGAAGATAGTCTGGTGCCTTGATGATCTGGATGCTAGCTCTTGCGGGCGTTTGCGGCGGTTCTATACTCTCTATATTGTTTAAATTGATCATCTCTCTGCTTCTATAGTTAGCATTCGCGGGTTATGTAGTGGACTAGTTGAAGCTGATCGAAGTGTAAAGATCAAACTCAGGTCTGCGTCGGATCTCTTTATTCAGACTGTTTGTATAGTTGTTAGTTGTTCGTCGTCTTTATCGTATGGTGAGTCGCTGGAGCTCTCGCTGCTCGTCGCTTCAAACACACACACAGGCAACACCACAAAATCCGGGATTCAATCTCCAGGACTGCATAAACCAGGTGTAGTGGCACGTGCCTATAATCCAAGCAGTGTTAGGGGATTAAGGCAGAGGATCAGAAGATCAAGGGGTCATTTTCAGCTACATATGGCAAGTCTAAACCAGCCTGCACTGCATAAGACCCTATCTTTTTGGTCTTTGTGTCGTTTTGAGACAGGGTTTCCCTATAGCCCTAGCAGGGGCCTTGAACCAAGAGATCTGCCTGCCTCTGCGTCCAAAGTGCTAGAATTAAAGGCAAATGCGCCACCACGCCCGGATTAAAGATAGTTCTTAGCCACCATGTGGGTCTGGGAATCGAACCCAGGTCCTCTGCAAGAGCAGGTCGGTGCTCTTAACTACGAGCTATCTGTCCAGCCCATGAGACCCTGTCTTTAAACAAAAAACAAAAAAAAAAAAAAAAAAAAAGTAGTTTTGTTTTTTTTTAAAAATTTTTATTTATGTGTATGATGTACTGTCTGGCACTGTCGGTCTGTGCACCTGTGTCGTCCAATGCCGTGGAGGTCAGAAAGAGGGCGTCCGGTTTCCCCTGGAGCTGGAGTTCGCCTGAAATTGGAGTTACAGACGGTTCTCGGCCAACATGTGGGGTGCTGGGGATCGACCCGGGTCCTCTTCAAGAGCAGGTCCGGCGCTCTTAACCACTAAGGCCATCTCTCCAGCCCTGGTAGTAGTAGTAATTCTGGCCTTTAAATCCCAGCAGTCAAGAGGTAGAGCAGGTGGATCTCTTGTGAGTTCAAGCCATCCTGGTTTATACTGTAAATCCCAGTCCCGCTAGGGCTACATAGTGAGACCTGGCTCAAAACAATAAAATCAGATGAGAGCATAAAGTATTAATGACATGTCATTGAGTGCTTAAGGCTAGCTGCTTCCATGCTGAAAGAACCTAAGTGGATAAATCTACCATTGGAGTTCTAAACTTGGGCCCGACATTGTGGCACCCAGAGTTTTTGTGGAGAAAACACAGCCACTCAGGACAGCCTAGTAACCTGGACTGCCCCTGGATCAACCACTTCTTAAGTATAGGTGTCGTGTGACTTTCCACTCTGATATTTCAGAAATTGAAACCCCACATCTTTACTGTGGGCGAACAGACCTACAGGAACGTCAAAAGCCTGATTGAGCCAGTCAACCAGTCCATTGTGGTCAGCGGAGAGAGTGGTGCCGGAAAGGTAAGAGCTGCTTTCCTGCCCTGTCCCTCATACTCTGAGGTGAGCAGAAGGGCAGGGGTCATTCCTAGTGGAGTCATTGCCGACCCAAAGCAGGAGTCTGGGCAACAGTGGACAAACACGGTGCCAGAAGTCAGAAGACAGGGCTCCAGTACAACCATCACTGCTAGCTCTGCTCCCACCATACCCTGGCACTCTTGCTTTCTCACTAAAGGTCCCTCTAGCATCTCTAGAAACAGCAGTCATCTGTTGGGGATTCCAGCATAGTGACACATCAGATCTCATCAGAAAGATACCCAACATCTGTAAAACGTTCAGTATTTTTATTTTTAAAATGAAATAGTCCGTAGTTGGGACTACTCTGGGAGTTAAGGAGCTAGTACTGTCTGACATGGCCCCACACATGAAAATCCAAAGACTTAGGAGGTGATATAGTAAGAAATCACAAACCATCCTGTACTTCGACCGGTTTTTTTTTTTTTGTTTTTTGTTTAATTTATTTTTTTTTTTTTTTTTTTTTTTTATTTTATGTGAGTGCACCTGTGTCCCGTATTGCTGTGAAGGTCAGAAGAGGCATTGGATTCCCTTGGAACTGGAGTTCTCCCTGAATTGGAGTTACGATTTCTCAGCACGCCATGTGGGTGCTGGGACCAAAAAAACCCGGGTCTCCTGCAAGAGCATTAAGGGTGCTCTAAAACGCTAGGCTATCTCTCTAGCCCCAACTCGACCTTATTTATAAATATAAAATAAACATAATATAAAGTAGGAGCAGAGCCAGTGCATATAGGCATTTGGTAGCATGCTTGGCACATGCTGTGCTTCTCCAAAAGTAGCTGGTGTTATTGTAGGAAGGAGTTTACCAAATAACCTGTCTGTGTTGTGAGTGATGGCAAGTGCAGTGTATTTAGCCAGCTGTGGAGGTCAGAAGACATTATGCATACAAGCACACACATGCATATGCACATACTCACACAGATACACACACGTATACACTTTAAAAAATCAGAAAAATACAACTTAAAAGCAGGCCTTAGGCTAGACATGGTGGCTCGCGCTTTTAATCCTAGCACTCGGGCGGCGAGGCGCTGGATCTCTGCTGAGTCTCAAGGCCCAGCTTGGTCTACATAGTGAGGTTCTAGGACAGCGGGGCTTACAGGGGGGGAGACCTTGTCTCTCTCTCTTCTCTCTCTCACACACACATACCACACACACACCACCAAGCAACCACACACACACACAACAACACAACAGGCCTAGTCCACCAGCCAGTAATAAAGGGTTACTGAGTCTCTGGGCTGCACTGGTCTTGTACCAGGTTCTGCCCCAGTTCATACAGTCATCCAGGGGACAGTTCGCTTTGCCCAGGACCTAGGTGTCAGTCACCCTACAGCCTCTCGACCCAACTTACTGTTGTCATTTGTTTATGCCTGGCAGAACTACAGGAGATGACAAAATGTTGAATTATCAAGGAGTTCCACAGCTAGTCAGGAAGGCCATTTATTCACTTGCCAAGTCTCACCCAGGCTCACGCCTTTTTTACTTTATTTTTTTAATTTTATTTATTTTTTTATGGTGAATGTACTGTCTGCACGTAGTTTGTGCACCCGTGTCGTGCAGTGCCGCGGAGGTCCAGAAAGTGGTGTCGTGATTCCCCTGGAACTGAGTTTAAAGACGGCTCTCAGGCTGCCTGTAGGTGATCTGTAATCGAACTCCAGGGGTCCTCTTGCGAAGGGGATAGCAGTCTGCTGCTCTACCGCTAGGCCATCTCTCCACTAGCCCCTACATTTTTACTTTTTGAAGTATCCTTTGGAACATAAATCGCTTTTGCCTGCACTCATAATGAAAGAATTCCTGAACATTGAGGACCTACTGAGTGCAAGCCAGGCTAGAAAGATGTCATAGGAAGAAGCAGAGATAAGAAATGTCTCATCTAGTTTTCAGGTAACCTTAGTCCCTAGGAAACAAATGACAACAGTAAATTGGCTAGAGAGGCTGTAGAGTGACTGGGCAAACAGAATTGTCCCCTGGATTACTCTAGAAACTGGGGCAGAACCTGCCCCAAGACCAGGGCAAGCAGAGCTCAGTAACCCTTTATCAAACAGCCATTAAGGCCATGGACTAGGCCTGCTTTTTTTGTTTCGATGTATTTTCTCTGGGCTGAGAGAATGGCCTAGCGGTTAAAGCGCCAACTGCTCTTACAGAGACCCGGGTTCAGGATCCCCAGCACCTACATGGGCGGCTAAGAACCGCCTGAACTCAATTTCCAGGGAATCTGAACGCCCTTCTGACTCTGCGGCATTGCACGACACGGGTGCACAGGCCTACATGCAGACAATACATTCATACACAATAAATAAATAAAATATAAATATATGATGATGTATTTTTCTGATTTTTTAAAGTGTAGTGCTTCTGTGTATGTGTGTGTGAGTATGTTACAACATGTGGGTTCATGAAAGCCAGAGGCTTTGGATCCCTTGAGCTGAGAGTACACCAGACTTGGGTGCTGGGAACCAACTACTCCAGTCCTTTGCAAGGTCAATAAATCTTAGCCTCTGGCCCATTTGTCCAGCTCCTTTTTACTTAGTTGTTTGGTTGCGTGTAGAGGTCAGAAGACGCCCTCAGGATTTAGTTAATACGGACCAAACTCAGTTCATTTGACTTGGCAGCAAGTACCTTAACCCATGAACCATCTTGCTGTATTATATTGGTTTTGTTTGATTTTTTTTTTTTTTTTTTTTTTTTTTTTCTGTTCGGGAATAAACGCCACGAGCCTTTGTTATTGCTGTACAGATTGCTAACCATGGATTATACTACATCCCCAGTCCTTTTAAAATTTAGAGACAGGGCTGGAGAGATAGCCTAGAGCGTTAAGAGCACCGACTGCTCTTGTAGAGGACCCGGGTTCATCCCAGCACCCACATGGTGCGGCTTTAAGAACCGTCCTAGTAACTCCAATTCCAGGAGAACTCCAGTTCAGGGGAATCCAGACACCCTGCTTCTGACCTCCACGGCATTGCACGAGACACGGGTGCACGACCTACATGCAGACAGTACACTCATCACATACGAAAGATAATAAAAATTAAATAAATTAAAAAAAAAAAAAAAATTAGAGACAGTGTCTCAGTAACTTGACCAGACTGGCCTTCAATTCACTACATAGCTCAGACAGGCCTTGTGATCTCCTGTCTCAACCTCCTCAGTAGCTAGAATTATAGAATTACAGATCACCATACCTGGCTGGCCAAGTGTATTTTCTAAACCTTTAAAAAAATATTTTATTATTTTGTGCGTATGAGTGTATTTTGTATGAGTATATTGCCTGCATGTGTGTAAGTACACTTATGTCAGAAGAGTGTCATATTCCTCTGGAACTAGAGTTATAGATGGTTGCTAGCCACCATGTGAGTGCTGGGAATGAAGCCCTGGTCATCTGCAAGAGTAGCCAATGCTCTTAACCACTGAGCCATTTTTCTAGCCCCTAATTTTTTTTTTTAAATAAATCATAATGTAGTTACTTTCTTTTTTCTTTTTTCTTTTTTTTTTTTTTTTTTTTTTTTTTTTTTTTTCTTTTTGAAACAGGGTCTCCCTGTAGCCCCAGCTGGCCTAGAACTCACTGTGTAGACCAGGTTGGCCTTGAACTCAGAGATCCACCTTCCTCTGCCTCCCAGAATGATAGGATTAAAGGCGTGCACCACCACACCCGGCTTATAGACAGTTCTTAGTTGCCATGTAGGTGCTGGGAATTGAACCCAGGTCCTCTGCAAGAGTATTCAGCACATCTTAACCACTGAACCATCTCTCGCAGCCCTGTTTTTCTTGGGTTTTGTTTTTGTTTTGGGGGGTTTTTTGTTTTTTTTTTCTTTTTAAATTCTTTTTTTTTTTTTTTTTTTTTTTTTTGTATTGTGACGTGTACTGTCTGCATTGGGTTGTGTGCACCCGTGTCCTGCAATGCCTCGGGAGTCAGAAGAGGGGTCTGATTCCCCTGGAACTGGAGTTCTCCTGGAATTGGAGTTACAGATGGTTCTTAGCCGCCATGTGGTGCTGGGGATCGAACCCGGGTCCTCTGTAAGAGCAGTCAGCGCTCTTAACCGCTCGTCCATCTCTCCAGCCCTCTTTTTTTCTTTTTATTTATTTATTTATTTTTTTTGGGGGGGGGGGTCTTTTCGAGACAGGGTCCTCCTGTAGCCCCAGCTGTTCTGGAACTCACTCTGTAGACCAGGCTGGCCTTGAACTCACAAAAGATCCGCCTGCCTCTGCCTCCCAAGTGCTAGGATTAAAGGCGTGCGCCACCACGTCCGGCTCTTTTTTTTCTTTTTAAAGTGAACCAATACTATTCTTACTATTCTTCCAGAGAACCCAAGTTCAGTACCCAGAACTCGTATCAGGCAGTTTACAACTGCCTGTAACTCCAACTCTAGGAGGATCTGATGCCTCTGGCCTCTCGAGAAAAGAGACACGCAATTGTATACATTGAAAAAAATCTGTAAAACATCATGCTGGCCATACTGTTTCCTAGAGTGTTGTAGTGATTTATGATAATTGTGCTTTCTTTTCACTTTCCTTGTTACCATGTTTTATGTTCTTTAATTTTGTACAATGAAAATCAATTACATTATAATTGGGAAATGCAGTTAATTAAAAAAAAAAGATAGGCCACATGTGCCTATCACTTTGGTGTTGAGGAACAGGTGGATCCTGATATCTTGCTAGCCAAAGTGGTGAGTGGCAGAGTCCAGCTCCAGTCGGTTCAGCTCCTGAAGTGGATGGTCCCAAAAGCGGTGAAGAAATCAATCAAATAAGACACAAGAATCTTTTTTTTTTTCATGACCTGAGGAGCATCTATCTTCCCTGCTCCTGTGCAGAGGACCTCTTGGGTTTGCCACTCTGCCGATTTCGTGACCTAAGGATTACAGAGAGCATCCATCTGCCTTCTCTGATCCTGTGCAAAGGGCCTTTTGGGTTTGCCACTCTGCTGATTTTCTTTTCTTCTCTGCTCTTTTTTCTCTCTTTTTTCTCTTTCTCTTTTCTCTCTGTTCCTCGGGTCCCAATGTTTATTTTTTTTTAATAATTTATTTTTATTTTTAAGGGATTCTACAATATAATGACAGTTGTTTGCAGATAACATTGATGTTACTCAGTATGTCATACAATTAGGTAATTGGTGCATTTTGCAAGTATCTATGTCCAAATCTTGAACAACCCAAGGTTCCCATAGTCCAGTTGGAGAAGCTTGTATGCACAGGCATGTTGATCAGTCAGGAGTCCAGACTATATTCCTGTAGTCTCATTATTCACCCCTATCTCTCCACAGCCCTTACAATCTACCACGCCTCCTCTTCCGCAGTTTGTTCCCTGGGCTTTGGGAAAGGGGCGTGCACACATTCTTATACAAACAACAACACATACACATAATTTAATAAACTTTTTTTTTTTTGTCTTTTCAAGACAGGGTCTCCCTGTAGCCTCAACTGTCCTGGAACTTACCCTGTAGACCAGGCTGGCCTTGGCCTTGAACTCACAGAGACGTCCTACTGCCTTCTGCCATCCCAAGTGCTAGGATTACAAGAGTATAACACTACGCCTGGCAAATCTTTTTGTTTTTTTTTTTTTTTTTTTTTTTTTTTTAAGTGAAGCAATACTACAAGGCTTGAAGACTTCAAAGAAAAGCGATAACATGCTCTGTCTCCCAATCCTTCATCTGCTTGTTTGGGTGTTTAGCTCTCTATCTATAAACTCCATGCCTTTATTGTTACTGACTTTTCAGAGTGTTGGACCTCATCCCTTCACTTCCTATTAGATAAGGGTTTGCCTTTATTCTGTATGTATTTATTTATTATATTCTTTCTTTCCCTCACATGGTAGGAGAGAACCCTCCCAAGGTTATTCTCTGACCTCTACATGTGCACCTTGCCAGGTGTGCCTACAAATGTACATAGACACACACAAATAAGTGCTAGAAAGTTTTGGAGAAGTTGGGTATGGTGAAACACACTTTTAATCCCAGCACTTGGGAGAAAGAGCCAGGCAAATCTTTGAGTTTGAGGGTAGCCTGGTTTACATACTAAGTTCCAGGCCAGTCAGTGCTATATAGTGAGACCTGTCTCAAAAAACAAACAAATGAAAAGAGAAATGCTGGTGAGATGATTCAGTGGGTAAAGGTGCTTGCCACCAAGCCTAATAAGCTGAGTTTGATCCTAGGACTCACATGGTGGAAGGGGAGAGCTGACTCCCATTAACTGTCCACTGACCTCTATACTCGAGTCATGACACACATGCCCACACATGAGTACACAAAGTTAATAAATAAATGTAATAAAATTGTTTATAATGTTTAGAAAATTTATAACATCAAATGTTTGTATTACAGTGTACCCAGGCATGGTGGTATTCACCTATAACCCAGTACTCTGGGCAGAAGCAGGGAGGGTCAGGAGTTCAAGGTCTTTTTTTTTTTTCTGAGACAGGGTCTCCTTGTAGCCCCCAGCTGTCCTGGAACTCACTCTGTAGACCAGGCTGGCCTTGAACTCAGAGATCCGCCTGCCTCTGCCTCTGCCTTTGCCTCCCAAGTGCTAGGTATGAACTGCCATGTGGGTGCTGGGAATCAAACCCGGGTCCTCTGCAAGAGCAGTCAGCACTCTGAACTGCTGAGCCATCTCTCCAGCCCCTCAGGGTCATTCTTAACTATATAGTAAGTTTGAGGCCACGCTGAACTAAATGAGAAAAATAACTTTGAAAAAGACCTCTTTCCAGGTATAGTCACACTGGGGATAGGGAGACCCCACATCATAATTGTTGGGGGAGGAAGGACATTTCAGTCTATAGTACACCCTTTTCTGTCTGTGTGTGTGTGTGTGTGTGTGTGTGTGTGTGAGAGAGAGAGAGAGAGAGAGAGAGAGAGAGAGAGAAAGAGAGAGAAAGAGAGAGTCAGGGTCCCCTGTGTGTATGTGTGTGTGTGTGAGAGAGAGAGGGAGAGAGTGAAAGAGAGTCAGGGTCTCCCTGTAGCCCCAGCTGGCCTGGAACTCACTCTGTAGACCAGGCTGGCCTTGAACTCAAAGAGATCCATCTACCTCTGCCTCCCAAGTGCTGGGAGTAAAAGTGTACACCACCACGCCTGGCTTTACAGTACACCTTAAATCAAAGGAAAAATTAAGCTAACCTGGGTTCAGGCCCTACGAGAACAGTAGCAGTAAGAATTCAACTTGCGAAGCTGGAGAGATGGCCTAGCGGTTAAGAACGCCGACCGCTCTTACAGAGGACCCGGGTTCGATCCCCAGCACCCACATGGCGGCTAAGAACCGTCTGAAACTCCAACTCCAGGAGAACTCCAGTTCCAGGGGAATCCGACACCCTCTTCTGACCTCCGCAGCATTGCACAACACGGGTGTACAGACTTGCATCCAGACAGTACATTCATACACACATGGAAATAAATAAAATTAATTAAAAAAAATTTAAAAAAATTCAACTTGCCTACTTATTGTGGTTAAGGCTCCCTTTAGTATGGCAAGTGGTAGACTGCTTGCTTACCATACTCAAGGCCTTGAGTTCAATCCTTAGTACCACCAAAATGAATTAACTAATTAAACCCTAAGTCAGCAGGAGAAACACATAGTGAAATTAATAAAATAGAAAATAAAAACAGAAAAGTATTTTTGAATTTTATTTTTAGTGTATGAATATTTTGCCTGCATCCTCGTGCATGCATTGCCTGTGGGTTAATAATGTTCTTACAATGAAAGCTTCAGGCCCTAACAGCTTCACTTGGGTTTCTTCCAAACATTTAAGGAATAAATGTTACTAATTCTCAAAATAGAAAAGGGCTGGAGAGATGGCTCAGTGGTTAAGAGCACTGGCTGTTCTTGCAGAGGACCCGGGTTCAGTTCCCATCCCCCACGTGGCAGCTAGCAACTATCCATAACTCCAGTTCCAGGGCGTCCAATCCCTTTTGTTTATTTATTTTTTTAGTCTTTTTGAGACAGGGTCTCCCTGTAGCCCCAGCTGTCCTGGAACTCAACTCTGTAGACCAGGCTGGCTTTGAACTCGCAAAGATCCGCCTGCCTCTGCCTCCCAAGTGCTAGGATTAAAGGCGTGCGCCACCACGCCCGGCTCGTCCAATCCCTTTTGATCTCCATGAGCATTCCATGACATGGGTACACGTACATACATGCAGGCAATATACTCATACACATAAATTTAAATATTTTAAAAAGGAAAATAGGGGGCTAGAGAGATGGCTCAGTTGTTAAGCAGTTGAGAACACTGGCTGCTCTTGCACAGGACCTGGGTTTAGTTCTCAGCACCCACAAGGGGGCTAACAACTATCTGTAATTCCAATTCCAGGGGAATCAGACACCTATGACTCCGTGGGCATTGCACAACGGTGCACTTACATAAATCCAGGCAATATACTCATACACATAAAATAAAAATAATGAAATATTTTTAAAAGGAAAATAGAGCCGGGTGTGATGGCACACCACTCCAGAGGCAGAGGCCTTGAACAAAATAATAGTAGTTGTGAGCCCTCAGAGATACTGAATAGCCTGCCCAGGTCAGGGGGTGACCCCAGCCTCCCTTCTTCCTTAGTGCATCCTCTGAGGCTGAGAGAAGTAGAGGAGAGCACTCCCAGTTCACAGGTGGAAGTTCCTTGCTGAAGGCCACAACTGAATTCAGCATTCATGCATTTGGTCAGCAACTTGTGGAGGAGAGCTTTCATGGGCTTACTTCCTCAGCTCAGTGGTGGGAGTAAATGAAGATACACCATCCACTGAGCTGTTTTGTTGCAGACATGGACGTCCCGTTGCCTGATGAAGTTCTATGCTCTGGTGGCTGCTTCATCCACTTCTTGTGAGAACCACAAGGTTGCAGAGAGGATTGAACAGAGGATCCTGAACTCCAACCCTGTCATGGAAGCTTTTGGTGAGCTCAGCATCCTCGGCCCTTATTCCAGTCCCACATATTCAGGAATCCACCACCTTCAAGAAGGGCAGTGCTTCAGAAACTCTATGTGGGTTGGAGAATGGCTATATCATTCACCATCTGGACCTCCAACCTCCTCCCAAATTTCCTGTCAGCTTCCTTCAATTAAAGGTGCTGTCAGGCTGGGAATGAGGCTCAGTGATAGAGCACTTGCCTAGTATCTTCAAGGCCAAGTAGAGAGCTAATGTTATTTGGCAAATGTAACAGTAGTTTAAAGAAGACCTAGGCCTCATCTAGTCCAAATCTTATCTTTTCACCTCTTCCTGTCAAAGCAGAAAGTCCCCTGACTGCTCATTCCAGTTCCTTCTCAGGAATTTCTAACTCTCCTGAACCCCATTTGCTAAAGCCTATATGCCCATTCTTCAGTTCTAAACTTCATGACAGAAAAACCAACAAAGGGATCTTTAAGTGACTGGAGGATAGCAATATGGGCCCCAGCAGACTTGCAGCTACAGTGGCCTGTGAGAATTCTGCAAACCTAGAAAACAGGTATAAACACAGGTGTAATCTCTAGGGAACGCATGTACGGTGAGAAATAACAACAGCAGTCGCTTTGGGAAGTTCATCCAGCTCCAGCTGAACAGGTAATAGCTGCTGCTACCCAGCCCATGGGACAGCAGAAGCAGGGGTTGACAGCAACTGGGACAGTCAAGCAGCCTGGGCCACCCCCGATATCAAAACTCTGTTCATATTTTCTGTGTTACATGTTTCTTTAGCTCAGTGACCTTTTTAACCTACAGAACCATCGCTCCTATGACCTTAGGATGCTAAGCTGGTATTCTTGTTGTGACATATCTGCTCAGACACTTGTTAAAGTTACCTCTTTGAGCTATAGGCCTAAGCTTGAAGCTAGAGCATCTGCTTCTACCTTGAGATAAGACAAAAGTGACATACAGAGGCATCGTCCATTCCCACCTGAGCTAGATGCTCAGTGTCCTAAAATATCCAAAGACCATCTGAGTTTTGTTGTTTGTTTGAGAAAGGGATCCAAAGACCATCTGAGTTTTGTTGTTTATTTGAGAAAGGGTCTCTCGGCACAGGTTGGTAACAAGCTCACTACATAGCTCACTATGACCTTTAACTCCTGATCTCCTGGCCACCATGGTTGGCTTTCCAAGGACACTCTAAATGTTCCCAACTCAAGTAGGAAAGCTTGGCATGGATTTGCTGGGTGGCAATCTGGTGTACAGTTAGTGCTAATAAATGGCTATGGAATAAAGGGGTAATCATGGGATCCTACCCATGTGTGCCAGAGCCCAGCAGATGACGGGAGCTGCGGTCCAGACCTACCTCCTAGAGAAAACACGTGTGGCCTGCCAGGCCTCCAGTGAGAGGAATTTCCACATCTTCTACCAGGTCTGTGTGAAGTGGGACTCACTGTGCCCAGATACAGGGCAGGGATGGCTCTGTGTCCCCAGTCCTTCCTCCCCAGACCCCCGCAGCATGTTCGACACCTGGCCCTTTCCACCTGTTTTCAAGTAGAGCTGCTCATATGACACAGTTTTGGCCTAGAAGTATGTTTTGCTGCTTCTATCAGACTAGAAGGTCCTTGAGGCTTCAATTCTGTCTCTAAATGGAAGCTGTATCACTCTCATCAGACTGAATACTTTTCTAGAATGGAAACAGTCTCCAACAGCATGACAGCTGCCTTGAGCTTGTACCTCTTTCCTAGACTGGTTCCCAGGGCATAGATGTACAGCCCTTTGCTCCCAGACTGGGAAGTCTTTAGGTAAGGAGATGTGTCTCCCCAGTCAAGGATGGCTCCAGCAGGAATTACGCATTTTATATCAGATAACTGGTTTTCCAAGAGCAGGGTTTTGTCAATCAAGCTTGAGACTTCCAGGACCTTGCTGTTCTTTTGCCTCATGCTTGCCTTGCTTTCTCTGTCTTGTCTTGTCTTGTCTTGTCTTGTGATGTTGCTGCCATTTCTTACTTCTCTCCTCCCAATTCCAGGCCTACAGGCCCTCCTGATCCCAGCTCAGCCTCCTGCCTACCCTTTCCACAGATTTGCAAAGGAGCCACCAAGGATGAGAGGCTCCAGTGGCACCTCCCAGAGGGAGCTGCCTTCTCCTGGCTGCCCAATCCAGAGAGGACTTTGGAAGGTAAGAGGAGCCATCCTGTACCTTGGACTCCCCAATAGCCCTACCAGTTCTACCTAGGGCCTGTCCCCTCACCCCCACTGCCCCTGCTGACCACTGGGCTGTGCCATGGATTCTTTTCAGAGGATTGTTTCGAGGTGACCAGAGAGGCCATGCTCCATTTGGGCATCGACACCCCCACCCAGAACAACATCTTTAAGGTCAGAAGAAAAACCACACCACTTAATTTAGAGGTGACCATAGTCCTTTTCATCCATTGTCCCTGGTCTTGGGACTCTCTTTCCATGGGCATCTGGGACGTAGCCCCCACTGTACCATCTCCAAGGATTTGGCCACCTCTCTGTGGGGACCCTAGAAATAGGCACTAGGCTGGACGACTATAGGGACAGTGACACACCACATAGTGCTTGAGTGAAGAGCATGGTACACAGTAACCCTCAGGGCCAGAATGCAAGAGTCTTAGGGCTTTTGTTTTTTTTTACCACAGTGACAAGAATAGAAAAATAGAGCCAGGTGCGGTGGCACACACCTTTAGTCCCAGCACCCGAGAGGCAGAGGCAGGCAGATCTCTGTGAGTTCAAGGTCAACCTCATCTACATAGCAGTTCCAGGTCAGCTGGGACTACAAGGAGACCTTGTCTCAAAAAGAACCCCCCTCCCTGAAAAAAAAAAAAGAATAGAAAAATAATCCTTTCCTGTTTAATGCTTTTTAATATTTTTTTGAAGTTTTGTCTTACATACATTTCTCAATCCAGTTTAGACTCATTCTCCCTTCCATGCCCCTCCCCCCTACCATGCTCATGCATTCTACCAAACACAGCTTGTCTTTTTCTCAGTCTTTTTTAAAGATTTTCTATGCGGAGGTTTACTCTTTGGGGTTGAAAGTCGGTTTTTTGACCCAGTTCTTTTGTTGTTGTGGTTTACTCCAATTTGTATTGGGTCCAAAATATGCATAATGACACCCATACACCAAAGTTATGAATGCTCTTGTTTGCTGTGGTACTTTGAATTAGAACGTCCCCCATAGGCTTAAATAGTGGAACAGTTGGTTTGCAGTTGGTGGTTCTATTTAGGGGAGCTCATAGAACCTTTAGGAGGTGCGGCCTTGCTAAAGGAAGCACGTAATTGGGGGCGGGTTTCCAGAGTTCCTAGCTTCATCCCATTTATAGTTGGCTTTCTCCGCTTCATGCTTGTGGTTGAAGATGTGAGTTCTGCCGGGCGTGGTGGTGCACGCCTTTAATCCTAGCACTTGGGAGGCAGAGGCAGGTGGATCTTTGTGAGTTCAAGGCCAGCCTGGTCTACAGAGTGAGTTCCAGGACAGNACAAAAAAAAAAAAAAAAAAGATGATGTGAGTTCTCAGCCTTCAGCTTCTGCCATCATGCCTGCTACTATGGTGCCTTTCCACCATAACAGATTCATAACCCTCATGTGGTACACATATATATATAAGCAGGCACACACATATACACATACTTTTTTTTTCTGGTTATACTTTCCTTTTGGATGTTTAAGGCCACAAAGTTAGTCCAGTTTAACCAAGGTTTTTGTTTTCTCGAGGTCATTTGAGGATCTGGTCCTCAGGAGTCACTCAGGTTTGGGGGTGGAGCGTCCCTGGCTCCTTTTGGCTTTTCATTTACCAGTTCCATCCACTCGAGGACAAAGTCAGGTCTTGCTATACCAGGTTTCCCTTTTTGAAGCATGAGCAGACTTTCCTCTTTATAGCCTGGACACTGGCTGAAGTCCCGTTAGTGGATCTCCAAGACCTCCCTGTATATCTAACATTTTCAAATAAAACTGTGTTAACACTTCTTAGTTCACTTGATTTTTATCGACAGTCTTGTGCGTGAAGATTATTTCCATTTTTTTATGTTTGAGAAATTAGAAGTAAAGTAACCTACCCAAGGTCAGATACCACTAAGCAATAGAGGAAGTGTGTCTAGGCATTGTCATTCCAAAATACACCTCTCTTCCTCTCCTCTACCCTATCCTCTGCCTCTCACTCTGGGAGCCCAGGTAACTGGCCCTCCCTTCTCATCCCCACTGCTGGCTTCCCCCTTCTGCTTTTGCCAATGGCTGATTGCCTCCCTACCCCTCCCTTCCTCATCCCTTAGAACAAGAAAGGGGGACAGATGGGTAAGCTGAGAGCAAGGACAGGGAAGCCAGTGTGGGAAAATGGCAAAACAGTGGATATTGATGGCCTCCAGATGGGGTCCACTCAGGAAGATAGGTGTCACACCCAATATGGACACTACCAGGTAAGAGCTTGGGTATAAGACAACACATGGAAACAAGCCTGGGTAAGGACAACACTAGGAGTCTGTACATGAGGATGGTATGATCCTTTGCTACAGGCATGCTGCCCCATTGGGTACATCACTGATGGAGTAGATTGGGGGGGGGGCACAGAAGACCAGTACTATTTCAAGATTCTCTGCCTGGGACCAGACAGCAGAGGCAAGAGAAGCCCTGTTCTCTTAGTATAAGGTCTAAGGATTTCCAAAGTGCTGTGTCTGCAGAGCGGTTACCATGTAGACCACTGAAGGTAAAGGCAGAAGGTGACACTAACTACAGAGAACAAGATGACAGCTCCTCCCCTAGCCTGAGCCATCAGAGCCCAAAAGTACTGAGAATGGGCCCCAGGGAATAAGAGCCAAGCTCCAGTAGTGACCCTGGCCCATAGCCAACAGGAAAAGTGCTCCCACATGGTCTGTTCCTGAAGAGTGAGAACAGGTAATGAGTAGACATGGGACCTACTGGCTGCTCCAGGAGGCATCTGAAGTCCAGCTGCCTGGGCTCTAATCCTGCCTTTTTCCTGGGCTTGAGATTAAAAGCCTCTCCCATCTCTGTTGTTGGCATCAGAGATAGACATAGTGGATAGTAATCGGGAGCTCCCTCCTTGCTCTGTTGTGACGTCAGCAGGAGGACTTGTCCTCTTCAAGCCTCCTCTTTACCATTTCTTCTGCTCCCTCAGGTCCTAGCTGGACTGTTGCACCTTGGCAATATCTGGTTTGCTGTCTCAGAAGATGAATCCCAGCCCTGTCAACTGATGGACAATGCCAAGTGTGAGGGGCAGGGATGGGAGGGAATGGGGTGGCTGAGGTGGAAGGTTGGAGCTTGAGAAATTTTCAATATTCTACCCTTAGGCCAGGCATGGTGGCACATGCCTTTAATCCCAGCACTCTGGAGGCAGAGGTCAGTGGGAACTCTGTGAGATCAAGGCTAGCCTGGTCTACTTAATGAGTTCTAGACCACCCAGGGCTACATAGTGAGACCTTGTCTCGAAATAGAAAAAATATTAATCTGCCACCCTTGATTCAGCCATCTGCTGTGGGGCCTGTTCTGGAAATTTATTCTTCACCTTATGATGAGGCAGACACTTGTTTCTATCTTACATTGAGTTACACTGAACCCAAATGTAATTGTGGGTTCAAGTCCTCCCTCGGCCACCTAGGGAGGCTAGTTCTTTAACCATCAGAACCTGGGTTTCCTCCGTCCATTTGGGCTATGCCTTCACAGTGCCTCATGGGAGGACCGTTCTGATGGAGGGAGGATATTTGCCTAAGGAGGATTCCCCTCTCCCAGTCTCTCTCAGGACATCAGCCTTACTGCTGCAGCTGTCTGAGTCTGTGCTGCTGGAGACATTGCAGATTCGAACCATCAGAGCAGGCAGGCAGCAGCAGGTGTTCCGGAAGCCCTGTTCCCAAGCAGAGTGTGACACCCGTAGGGACTGTCTGGCCAAACTGATCTATGCACAGTGAGTGATTACTCTGGGCCCTGCCTTTCCCTAAGTTCTTAGCCTCTTTGAAGTTAGACCAAGCACTATCAGGCAATAGATGGAGCCTCAATGTGGAAGAGGCTAGACAGACCAGTTGCTGGGACCCCAGGAGGCAGCAGGGTATAGCTCTTAGGTTTGCCCTAAACAATGCCTTTGCCCTCTGTTCCTGTATTGAGTGGAGAAGTTGTCACGTTCTTGACCCAGATTCAGCTCATGATTCAGGTATAGGTGCCTGCTTGACCTTGGCAGTAGGTGACCAAAGCCACTGACAAAAAAGGCCCCAAAAGTGAACTGGCAGTTCCAGGTTCAAACTCTTAAGTGGATAGGCTCCTTTGTTGCGTGTATCTTGGCATATAAGGCCTTAGATCACTCACCTGGGAAATTAGATAGAACCAGAGGCTCAGCCCATAGTCAACTGACAAGAGCATATAACAGGTGGGAGCCCAGCACAACAAGGAAGAGGGGGTCCTGGCTTTTATGAGACATTACATGGGTACCTCCACCTTCTGGCCATGTATTCAAGGATCATCTCACCCTAAATTCTGAGAGCCTTCAATGTACCTTGTAAAGGCTGCAGGAGCCCAAAATCTGAGATATGGGATAACCATTATATGTATGTGTACATCTGGGACCTTGGACAGCCTTGTTCAAGTCTACAAAGCCCTGCCTGATTCTGTGCCAATAAGAAACTTAGGTATTACCTCAAAGCAGATTTTAGGTTAAGTTTTTTTATGCATATGTGATTTGTGTGATTGTATGCCATAATGTGCCAGTACCCTTAAGAGACCAGAAGAGGACATAAGCTTGGACATGGGGTTGTAAGTGATTATAGGTATAAGTGGGAGCTGGGAGCTAAACCCATGTCCTCTGGAAGACCAGTAAGTGTCCTGAGCCACCTTTCTAGCCCTTGTTTTGAGGATTTTTTTGATTTTGTTTATTTTATTTTTGAGGCAAGGTCTCACTATGCATCCCTGGCTAGCCTGGAAATCAATATATATTATTGACCAAGCTGGCCTCAAACTCAAAGAGATCTGCCTGACTCTCCCTCTTGAGTGCTGGGATTAAAGGCCGCCACACCTGGCTAGTCAAACAATTTTTAAGCCTTTATCTACAAGTTACTGAAAAATGGACAGAGGTAAAACAGTTACAGATAGAATGGGCTTCTAGCCTGCTGTGGTACCACACACCTTTAGTCCCAGCACTCGGGAGGCAAAGGCAGGTGGATCTCTGTGAGTTAAAGGCCAGCCTGGTCTACAGAGCAGCTTTAGGCCAGCTAGGACTAAAGGGAGACCCTGCCTCAAAAAGAAAAAAAAAAAGGAATGAACTTCTAGCCATAGAAGTTTTTACGTGTGGAAACTATCAGTCGTTTAACACCAGTTCATTCATTTTTATTTTTTTATCTGAAATAAATTTTAATTTTCATTTTTTTATTGATGCTTTTTGTATTTCATACATCATCAGTTCATTCATTTTAGTTCATTCATTTTAGTATCTTACCTGAGTGTTTGAACCTCCTGTTGCAAAGAGAAGGAAAGAATATCTATTGAATTGAATTAAAAGCCAGTTACAAGGGGCTAAAGAGATGAGATGGCTCAGCGGTTAAGAGCACCAACTGCTCTTGCAGAGGACCCGGGTTCAATTTCCAGCACCCACATGGCAGCTAAGAACTGGCTTTAAGCTGGGCATGGTGGCACAAACCTTTAATCCTAGCACTCAGAAGGAAGAGGCAGGCGGATCTCTGTGAGTTCCAGGCCAGCCGGGGCTTACAGGGAGACCCTGTCTCAAAAACAAAACAACAACAACAGTTACAGAGCAGTTACTTAAAGAAAAATTGTGTTAGGTATGGTGGCACACCTATAATCCAATTCTTCTGCCTGAAGCAGGATTACTAGTCCATACCAGAGTCTGTATGTGTGTAAACCCTGCCCCTCCTACCTGTAGCCCTTTAGTGGGTGGGGAAGGAAGAAAAAGAGAAAGAGCCAAAATCCCTAAAAAACATAGTACTTGTCACTACCTTGTATAGTAGCCTCCTTTTCTCTGGGTCAGTGGCAGTTCCAGAATAGAGGTTGACATTGTCCCCTTGGGACTTCAGACCCACTTATAAAGGATTGAGTGTGATGTAGCAGAACCTTAAGCCTTTTCCAGGGAAGTCAGTAAACTCAGCTCTTTACAAACCCTTTGTAAGACCCACCAACAGCTCCTTCCAGTCACAACACCTGCTGGTGGTGGTCATATGACTAATGAAGACGCATGGATCCAAAACTGGTCCTATGCTGTCTTGCTAAGAGTACAGACCTGGTCTGTATATATGCATTTCCAGAGCTGCCTCAGCAATAGATCAAGCTGGAAACAGAGGATGTAGTCTTTGGCCTCGTAGGCTTAGAATACAGGGCCCTCCAGTGGGGAGCACCCTGGCTAGGAAAACAGTTTCACTACTCCCCAACCCAGCCTGAGCCCTTTCACCACATCCCATTTTCTTCCTGCCAACAGGCTGTTCGACTGGCTGGTCCTGGTGATCAACAGCAGCATCTGCACAGACTCTGACTCGTGGACTGCCTTCATAGGTAGCAGGGCTCACCTTGCCAGGAACCCTCCAGAAAATAAGCAGGTTGAACCCTGCATGGAGAAACAGGATCTCTGGGTCCCCTATGTGACTCTGAGCGGCTCCTTACCCCTCTTTGCGTGCCTCCTCTTCCATCTATCCACCATAGTTTGAACAAGATTTCTACACTTGAATCCTCATATCTGACCTGTCCATGGTTCTCTAGACAGACCATATGATGCCTGTCCTCAGGGCCCCTTTTACTCCTAAAGACCCTTCTCTGAACCTAGGGGGTGGGTGAAATAGCTAGAGGGGAAGATACAGTAGTCAGTGTTGTAACCTTGAGTGAGTCCATCAGATGGGTGGGGAAGGAAAACCTAGAGGTGCCAGCACAATTGCTCATGGTCTCAAAAATACCCCCCCCAAAAAAAAAAATGGAACTTGGGGGCCAGGCATGGTGCAAGGCAGATCTCTCAGTTCAAGGCCAACCTGGTCTACATAACAAGTTCCAGGCCAGCTGGGGCTACATAGGAAGACCCTGTCTCAAAAAGACTAAAATTCTTAGTTAAATTGAAAATAGAACTTGGTATCCTCAAGGAAGAACCTGTTAGGACCAGAGGATTCAGGCTCAAGTGGGCCTGATGCCCTGTGCTGCCCTTTAGCTGTTTGGCTTTGTGAGCATGCTCTGAAGAGGGTATGGGAGAGGAACAGAAACCACCCTCAGTGGATGGTGGGAACAGGAGACAGCACTCACTCAACCTCATCCCCAGCCTGCCAACTCAGGCCTCAGCAAGGGCATAGGCAGCTGGGCTCCTGTGGTCTCCACCACCCCATGATATCCCCAGTGTTCTCTCCCATCTTCACAGGCCTGCTGGATGTATATGGGTTTGAATCATTTCCTGACAACAGTTTGGAACAGTTGTGCATCAACTATGCCAACGAGAAGCTGCAGCAGCACTTTGTTGCTCACTACCTCAGGGCACAGCAGGTGAGAGGTTGGGGGCGGGGGGCAAGGCAGGGTCCTCCTTTCAAATCCTCTGCCTCTTCCTAACCCACAGTTCAGCCCAATTCTGACCAGACACCTTTGTTCCTTAATTTATTGTTAATAACTATATGTAAATGAGATATGTTTTGATAAGACTTTTGTTCCTTTAATGCTATTCTGGAACAAGCCTTCTACCCCACCCCTTAGGAGGAATACGCAGTTGAGGGCCTGGAGTGGTCATTTGTCAACTACCAGGACAACCAAACATGTTTAGATCTCATTGAAGGGAGTCCCGTCAGCATCTGCTCCCTCATAAACGAGGTAACATTCAGCTAGCGAGCTAAGCACCAGAGTTGATTTCTGGGCTTTTCTGAACCCTTAGTGATTATTTTGTTACTCTGTTATTCGTTTTTTTTTTTTTTCTCTCTCTTCTCTCTCCTCTTTCTCCCTCCTTTCCTTCCCCAACTGCAAATGGGTATGCTAATCCTTTGTTCTCTTCTTGGGGTCACTGTGATGCTATGATGCCTGTATTACAACTCTGCTACCTTGGAGGCCAGACATTGAGGATAGTGAAGGTTATGGTAAGACTTTATTGTGCTGACTGCCCACTCCCATCCCATAGGAATGCCGCCTGAATCGACCAAGCAGTGCAGCACAGCTGCAGACACGCATTGAGAGTTCTTTGGCAGGCAGACCCTGCCTGGGCCACAATAAGCTCAGCCAGGAGCCTAGCTTCGTGGTCTTACATTTTGCAGGACCTGTACGGTATCACACAGCAGGTCTGGTGGAAAAGAACAAGGTGAGGGAGGCCTGGTCCATGGCATATGGGGTCCTGGGCAAGACAGCTGAGTCACTACTACATGCACATAGTAGTTCTATCAGGCATCCTCTTCTGAGTGTCCCTCCAATCCAGGATAACCCTCTTATGCCCTGCCTGAGATCTGCTGTTCAAACCTGACCTGCCTGGAAGTATTGGACTGGGGCTAAGTTTCTTGGCCAGTAGACCCACTCTTAGGACTCCAGCCCTCCCCTCTCAGGAAGCCTTATAACTTGAGTAGGTGTGCCAGGCCAGTGGACAGCACCAGAAAGCAGTCTACTGCCTCCACCTACCTGCTACCCTTGCCCTTTTCCAACAGGACCCTGTTCCCCCTGAGCTGACCAGGCTCCTACAGCAATCCCAAGACCCCCTGCTCATGATGCTGTTTCCTGCTAACCCCAAAGAGAAGACTCGGGAAGAGCTTTCTGGCCAGAGCAGGGTCCCTGCATTGACTGTGGTGTCCAAGTTCAAGGTGCGTTGGTGGTGCTGACTTAAGGTACTTAATTCACTGGTCAGTCTCAAGAGTTTATTGAACACCCCTTCAGGATTGGGGCTTTTGCTTTCAATCAGTGATATATCAAACAGAAATTATCCTGGACTGTAAAGTTTGTGCTTCAGTGTAGAAGACAGATACAGGCAACAGACAAGGGACCACAGGCTATAATGATATGATGGTGGACAGGGACTTCCACCCTCCGCTGATTAAGGGATGGTCACAGGAAAGCACTTACATTAACCTGTGACTGGACCCTGCTCATACCTTGTCCCTGGCTGAACTAGACTAGCTACTTTTTTGCTGTCTGAACCCTTGTATGTCCTACTTACACTCCTGAGGTTTCTCAACCACTGCCCTTCTCAGACCTCATGTCACTTCTTTTAATTGTTCCAGCTCATCTGTTAGCCGTGCTCTACCATCACCCTGGAAGGGGCACCCTGAGAGACCTAGACTGATTAGCTGATGAATACTTTTTTTTTTTTTTTTTGGTCTTTTTGAGACAGGGTCTCCCTTTAGTCCCAGCTGGCCTGGAGCTTGCTGTTTAGACCAGGCTGGCCTTGAACTCACAGAGATCCTCCTGCCTCTGCCTCCCAAGTGCTGGGATTAAAGGTATGCTGCACCACGTCCAGCTGCTATTGAACACTTTACAGCTGCAGCCTCAAACACCACTGACAGGGCCTACATGACACACATGTAACCCTCACACTCAGTTCTAACTCAAGCAGACTGCCTGAGTCACAGCCCTCCGGCACACAGGAACATCAGGGGCTGGCGTAAGTCTGTTCTGTGAGATTGTCCTGGAGAGGAGAGGAGAGGAGGGGTACAAGCCTAAGACCCAGGGGGTCAGACAGCTGAGAGCCAGTAGTCCAGAAGCATTCCCTGAGAAAGCAGAAGAAGCAGGGGACGGCAAGATGTGCTTTGAGCACATTACCTAAGAACTTCCAGTGGACCCCAAGGTATAGTTGGGTCCTTGTCTTGGTGGGGAGGGCCACCAGTGGTATTTTATGTAATCACTGACCAGGGTCCAGCTCGTAACCACAACTCCCCTAATCCTGCCTGACTCTCGATTTCTGCATCTGCAGGCCTCACTGGATCAACTCCTGCAGGTCCTACACAGCACTACCCCCCACTACATTCGCTGCATCAAGCCCAACAGCCAGAGTCAGCCACGGGCTTTCGTCCAGGAGGAGGTAGTTAACCCTGAGCCACAGCTATTGTGCATTGAGCCCCATCTGGCCCAGGCCTGCAAAAGACACAGTGAACATCTCCAAATGGAGTGACCACAGGCAGTCCGTCTCTCAGGCTGGGCCTGACATTAAGGAGGGCTTATTTTACAGGCCTTGTGGTAGTTTGCTGTGTGGCAGCCCGGGAGGATATGGGGTCTCCAATACATCTTTCTGTCTGTTCACCAAGCCATATGCCCTAACAAGAAAGTGAAGCTTCCCAGGGGATTAGGCATTTTATGATTTGTTCAAAGTTTGTGGAGTCCATGCAGTACAGCCATTTCTGAGCCAGATTTCTAGGACCTCTTGGTTTCTCATGGCCTCACAGATATAGACAATTCCATTGGCTAGCCTGCCTTTCATTGAAGGCCAGGGCCAGACAGGCAGAAATCACTGAGCTCTGTCTCCCCACCCTTGTAGGTACTGAGCCAGTTGGAGGCCTGCGGCCTTGTGGAGACTATTCACATCAGTGCTGCTGGCTTTCCCATCCGGTAAGTGAACCACACTGCTATGAGCTTGAAGGGCTAGGGTGGGTTAGGTTGGGTTGGGTTGGGTCCAGAACTTGGGCTTGGGCCAGATGGCAGGAGGTAGAAATGGAAAAAAAAGGCAGATCTACCTGGAAGGCAAGGGTAGTACTGTGTATTTATTCAGTCATTCACTGGGCAGTCTGCCATTGTAGGGCCTCCATTCCTGTGGAAATAAGAAAAGTGCGATTCAGACATGGTAGCACAAACCTGTGATTTCAACTCTTGGGAGGCTAAGAGAGCAAGATTGACAGGAGACTAAAAGCAAGTTGGGCCACCTTTGGGATAATTCAAGGGAAGTCTGGGCTAGAGTGAGACCATGTCTTAAAAATCCAAAAGGGGGGGCTGGAGAGATGGCTCAGCAGTTAAGAGTACCGACATGGCGGCTAAGAACCAACTTTAAGTGGGGTGTGGTGGCACGTGCCTTTAATCCTAGCACCTGGAAGGCAGAGGCAGGCGGATCTTTGTGAGTTCAAGCCCAGCCTGGTCTACATAGACAGCTCCAGGCCGCTGGGACTACAAGAAGACCCTGTCTCAAAAAAAGAAAGTGAGTGTATGAATCAAAAAACTTTTATTAATAATAGAAATATATATATGTGTATAAATATAGGTCTTTTTGAGACAGGGTCTCTCTGTAGCCCCAGCTAGCCTGAAACTCGCTTTGTAGACCAGGCTAGCCTTGAACTCAAAGAGATCTACGTGCCTTGGCCTCCCGAGTGCCAGGATTAAAGATGTGCACCACCGGGGGCTGGAGAGATGGCCTAGCGGTTAAGAGCACCGACCGCTCTTACAGAGGACCCGGGTTCGATCCCCAGCACCCACATGGCGGCTGAGAACCGTCTGAAGCTCCAATTCCAGGAGAACTCCAGTTCCAGGGGAATCCGAGACCCTCTTCTGAACTCCGCGGCGTTGCACGACACGGGTGCACAGACTTGCATGCAGACAGTACATTCATACACATTACAGATAAATAATATAAATAAATAAATAAATAAATAATAAATAAATAAATACATATCTAACTAAATACAATAAAAAAGATGCACCACTCATGGCCAGAGGCGTGCTCGGTGGTACATCATGACACCTGATCTGACTGTCCAAGCTCCATAAAACCAAGCCAGCTGTGGGGCTGGAAGAGATAGGCCTAGCGTTTAGGAGCAACCGACGCCGTCTTGCAGAGGAACCCGGCTTCGATCCCAGCACCCACATGGCGCCAAGACCGTCTTTGTAACTCATATTCATCTTTAGATGAACTGTCACAGTTCCAGGGGAATCTGAGACCTCCTTTCTCTACCTCCCGCGGCATTCCCGCACTCGACATGGGTGCACAGACTGCAATGCAGACAGTACAGTTCATACAAAAAAAAAAAAAAAGATAAATAAATAATAAAAAAAATTAAAAAAAAAAACAAAGCCAGCTTGTGGCGATGTGCACTGCAAATCCCAGGCTCTCGGGAGGTCGATGACAGAAGATGTCAAGGCTTGCTGCCCCTCTCCAGCCAGTTCTAAACAATCACTGAGCTCCTATCCCAGGGTTCAGTCTGTAGAACTTGGTCTTCAAATAACTAAGGATGGAGCATAGCTATATGGTACATGCCTTTAATCCCATCACTTGAGAAGCAGAGGCAGGCAGTTCTCTCTGAGATTAAGGCCAGCTGGGGCTACAGGATCTGTTTTAACTTAATCAAAATGAATGATAATATGTTTAAATGTGGGAAAAGTTCTGATATAGAAAGAAACTTCCCCAGCATTGGACTTGGACATCCAAAACACAATAGAGTTCCATACCAGTATGCCATTGCTGTACAGAGAGCATCACTACAGGGGTTAGTCTGTACAGAATAAATGTATCTACCAAGATTGCCGTGTAACTAGTGCCTAACGTGAAAGAATATACCTGCTGTTAGGAATCCATTTACAGGATCAATGAAAATCAGGGGGCTAGTGAGGGGGAAGCCTTCCTTCTGAGCAGCACAGGCCTAGAAAAAAGGGAAAGGGATCCGAAAGTGGATGCAAAGAAGGGGAGGGGATAATCATCACTCGGGGAAAAGAACAGGCCATGACACATCTACCAGTAAGTTATCAAAAATGAAGGACGGCTAGGGACTGAGCCACACAGAAGCAGCAGTGAGGAAGGCAGGTAGGCGTTGAAGAGGCCAGGCATACTTCTGCCCTGGTAAGGGCCATTGGCATTTGTACCGTGAGTACAGTGGGAGAATGCTGCTGGCATGAATGGAGGACTGGTTGGTCTTCTATCTCATATCTCAGAAACAAACAATTACGGTGCAGATGGAGGGTTGGATGCGGGTCACGTATGAAGGGAGACGCAGTTGATGGAGGCTGAGTTGGAGGAACAGTAGTCAACACTTTAATGGATGGGGAGCCCCTTAATCTAGCACTGGAAGGCAGAGGCAAGGCGGATATTCCTTTGTGAGTTCAAGGCCAGCCTGGTCTACAGAGTGAGTTCCAGGACAGCTGGGGCTACAGGGAGACCCTGTCTCAAAAAAACAAAAAAAAAAAAAAAAGAAAAGTGGGAGCCAATGATGGAATTGGGGGTAAGGCTCACACTAAAAAGAGGACTAGATGACTTGCAGAGTGGGGCTTGGGATTCAGGGAACTCTCAGCTTCTAGATTGTAGAAGCAGCTTCCTAGATGCTAAGGCAAATGGCTGAATCAGGTGGGTTAGTCTAGAGGAAGCCCAAGTTGGAGGTGAGAGGGAAAGGAAGCAGGGTTGGGAACTATCCCTGGCTTTCACCCAGTGGGCTCTGGGTTCAGTGACAAGCACCTATGCCTGCTGAGCCATCTTGTCACCCACAGACTCTGTTTAGAATGCTGTCTGTAGGCTTCCCACTGAGTGGCCCTGGTGATCTCTATAACATATCCTCCTCTATTCAGTGACGATGTCAGTGCAGTGCTGGCTTGGAGCCCAAGCTAGGTACCTGACAGTCATTCTCTTTCTGCCTGCTTTGGCTTCCAGGGTCTCTCACCAGAACTTTCTGGACCGATATGAGTTACTGAGAAGGTTCCGTCCTCGATCGTCCTCTGGCCACCGCAGATATCCTGCCAAACGTCCTTCTGGTGAGCGGGGCCCATTGTTAGTCTTTGTTTAGCCAGAGGTTACTGAGGACCTACCTGTGCCTCCTCGGGCTTACAGTTCTGAGATTAATGGTTCTTGGTCCATTGGTGGATACTACCCCCCCCCCCGAGATGACAACTCTACAGTGTAACAAGACAGTTGTGACTAATGCTGCGGAGCTGTGGATCAGGTAAGACTCTGGACAAGGTGGCACATGCGGATAAACGATTGGCTAGGTAACAATCATTGCTCATGATAGGATTAAGCTGAATAGTGCATGAGAGAGGGGCGGATGTGAGGAACTCCAGGCCACAGTGTTACATTGGGACAGTAGTACTAAGCAAGGCTGAGGTGTCCAATGGGCCCTAATCAAGAAACCTGGACTTTAGCCGGGCGTGGTGGTGCACGCCTTTAATCCTAGCATTTGGGAGGTAGAGGCAGGCGGATCTTTGTGAGTTCAAGGCCACCCTGGTCTACAGAGTGAGTTCCAGGACTGCTGGGGCTACAGGGAAACCCTGTCTCGAAAAGACCAAAAAAAAAAAAAAAGAAACCTGGACTTTATTGCCTGGGTACATGAGGAGGTATTGCAGGGGAGAGCTGTCCACATTACATTTTCTGCCACTCTAGGGAACTCATGGGAGGTCTTGAAGGTAGGGAGATACCCAAATGGAGAAACCAGAGGTGCGGGCAGTTGGGTAATATGTGGAAGAAACCAGTCAGCCTTTGTGTAGACATGACTCAGTACACAAGGAAAAGTGAACTCGGTCTTGACAGTGGGAAGAGGAAGGTCTGGGGAGGTCTGAGGAAGCTAAGGACCAGCTCTGCATGGCCAACCCGACTTCCAGGTCCCATAGGCATCAAGGCGAAACAAGTACAAAGCATGTAGCCAAAGATCTAGCCTATGAATGTTATTCAGAGTTAGGATGTAGCTGGGCATGTTGGTGTACACCTTTAATCCCAGCACTTGGGAGGCAGAGGCAGGCAGATCTCTGTGAGTTCAAGGCCAGCCTGGTCTACAGAGCAAGCTCCAGGCCAGCTGGGACCAAAGGGAGACCCTGTCTCAAAAAGAAAAAAAGAAAACAGGATGTACAACTATTCATCACTAAGGCTTTGAGTATTAAGGCTTGGGGACAGGTAGAGGGGGACAAGGCCAAGGACGGGTCTCAGCCAAACCACAAGTGACCCCACCTGGCTGTCCTGGGGCCCCGTCAGCTCACTCTTCCTCTTGGGGCGTTGTGTCCCTTCCTTTCTCCTCTCTCCATGGTTTCCTTTCCTGTCTGTTTCTTACCAAGCCCTTCTGGGCCCCGGTTGATCTTGTGGATGTCTCTCATCTCCAGCATCTGCTTTGATGGCCTCTGTCTCCAGAGAGAGGCTGGGCAGCCAACCATGGTCTGACCCCTCAGGTAAACAAACCGTCATGGACAAGAGGCAGCTCTGCAAGACATGGGAGGGCAAGAGTGGGGCCTACCTGGCTTTCTCACGGGTGGGGCTGAGAGTGGGCAGGCAACCTAGATTCCCTCTTCCTAGCATCCATTCCCCCTTGGCAGTCTGTCCAAGGGGACAAGTGGCAGTGGAGGCTGAAGGACACTAAAAAAACACCCAAGACTCTGAGGGGCACAAATGAGCTGCCTCAACCTCCCCCAACAAAGGGGAGGAAGAAATGACTAGATGCAGGACAGTAGGAAAACGGCTTATCAAGTACTGGGACGACCACAACTGTTAAAGGCTACAGAAGTGTGTGGAGATGAGCAGGCACTAAGGGGGCCCCTCTTCCACCCCAGAGCAGCCTCTGTGCGTCCAGGAGGCCACAGTGCAGCCACTACTCCAAGACATTCTCCACACTCTGCCATCTTTAATTCTGACAAGAGCCACTCCCAGTGACCCTGCTGAGGCCACACAAGTCCCCTTATACTGTGGCAGGACTAAAGTATTCATGACTGACTCCATGGTAAGCTGGTTGAGGGTAAGGTTACAGTTGCTGTCCATAAGTGTGGGCCCTCCTCAGAGTACTGGGAGGACAGGCTGAGGATCTCAATGGTTGCCCCTTCTCTTAGCTAGAGCTGCTGGAATACGGGCGTGCCCAGGTGCTGGAGCAGTGTGCCCTCTGCATCCAGTGGGGCTGGAGGCAGCACCAGCTCCGAAAGGAGGAGAGGCAGAGGCGAGCTGCCATGGTCATTCAGGCAGGTAAGGAGGCCCAGCCATCTGCCAGGGATGCTAAGCTCCACATGATGTGTGTGAGCCAACATATTCCTGAGGGTCTTATTTTGAAAAAATGAAAATATTAGAAAGCAACCCAAGGCCAGGTATGGAGGCTGGGATACATAGCAAGACTCTGTCTTCAAGGGGGCGTAGTGGAGGAACAGTTTATCTTTTTGTGGTACCGAAGATCAAACCCAACGTTTCACTTATGCTAAGTTAGTGCTATACCAGTGAGCTATATACCCAGCCCAAACCAAATGATGGAAAAGGTACAGACAACCAAATCCCTACTTGTCCTGGGTGCTGCCCTGCAGGGTCTTTGCACCCAGAGCTCCCAGGCATTCCTTCAATGTGCAGCTGACTGCAAGTGTCTGGGCAGTTGGGAGTGATTTTTATTTAAGCCCATCTTGCCTTACATATTAACATAGCCGATCACTGGAAAAAGCTATTTCACACTTTCCCACCAACTGATGTTGGCCACAGAGCTAATGGCTCTCACGGTGTGGTTGTCTCTGCTGTTTCCTTAGCCATTCGGTCCTGGTTAACTCGGAAACACATCAGAAGGCTGCACACAGCTGCCACGGTCATCAAGCGTGCATGGCATAAGTGGAGAGTGAGTACTGCTGGAGAAGTCAAAGGAGGCAATGCATGGAGACGGGGGATTCAGACACATCCGCCCTGTGATGTCAGGGAGCTGGCAAGCCTACAGCTTTGCACCCTTGTGTCCTGTATGAGATGGGCCTGAGACAGCTCCACTGCAGGGTGATTGTGAAGGTAGACAGAACAAACTGTCCATGAGTTGTGCACTTTAAAAGGCTGAGCTCAGTTGACTCTCAAAGTAGCATAGGTGATGCTTAGGCACGGCTGCCTTAAGTTCTGTCCCATGGAACCAGTCTAGTTCAGTTCTTCACAGACAGAAGAACCCTTCACCTTCTCAAGCTGATTGTTTTCCATTAAACCATCTTAGGCAAGGGCCAGTAAGATGGTTCAGTGCACAAAGGTGCTGGCTACCAAGCCTGATAACCTGAGTTTGACCCGTGGGACCCAGATGGTAGGTGAATGCTAACACCCAAAAGCCATGTTCTAACCTCCACATGTATGCCATGATACATGCATGCACACACATACACACAAAAATCAATAAATGTTACTTCTTAAAAAGAAGGCTGGGGGCTAGAGATGGTTCAGAAATTAAGAACACCCACCCAGCTAGCACCTGTCCATAACTTCAGTTCCAGGGGAATCCAACACCCTCTTCTGACTTCTGACAGCATTGCAGAGCACTGGTACACTTACATACATGCAGGCAGTACACTCACAGACATAAAGAGGGCTAGACCAACCTAAACTATAATGAGATGTGTTCTCTTTAAGATCAGAATGGCCTTCCTTGCCTCTAAAGAACTGGATGGTATGGAGGAAAAACCCAGAACTCAAACTCCTGGATCACAGAGCTCCTCACTGCCCCCAGCTCAGAAGGGGCTTCTAGGGGCAATAATACGCCTCTGGCCCCTGGGACTGGTGCTTGCCAACTCAGCTGTGGGTGTTCGGGGCTTCCAGAGAAAACTGGTAGTCCATGCCTGCCTCAGGCTTCCCTTAAGCAGCCCCAGCAGCGATATCCAGACACCTCAACAAGACCAGGCTGGTATCACATCCATCAGAGCACTGCCTCAGGTATGTACTGTGGTCACATGGAAGTGCCCTGACAGCTCCAACCAGGAGCCCACAGCTCACGGGGAGGCGGGGAGCAAAGCTTGGACTTTTTCTAACCCTGCTGGGCAAACCAAAACCTGCAGGTGTGGTTTCTTGTCATTTCTGTTAAAAACTAGGACTTTTAGACAAAAAAAAAAAAAAAAGTTTTTGTGCACCCGTGTCGTACAATGCCGCGGAGGTCAGAAGAGGGTCTCGGATTCCCCTGGAACTGGAGTTCTCCTGGAATTGGAGTTTCAGGCGGTCAGGCCGATCTTTGTGAGTTCAAGGTCAGCTGGGACTACAGACAGGCGGATCTCTGTGAGTTCAAGGCCAGCCTGGTCTACATAGTTTCAGGACAACTGGAGCTACAGGGAGACCCTGTCTCAAAAGACAGAAAAAAAAAACAAAAGCCCTAGGACTCTTGCAGAAAAGAACACCTCATTTTATTTATTTATTTTTTTTTTTGGCTTTTCGAGACAGGATCTCCCTGTAACAGTCCCAGCTGTCTTGGAACTCACAGAGATCTGCCTACCTCTGCCTCCCAAGTGCTAGGATTAAAGGCGTGCACCACCACGCCCGGCTTGCACTTCACCTTTAAAAACAGTGTTTGGGGGGGCTGGAGAGATGGCCTAGCAGTTAAGAGCGCCAACTGCTCTTGCAGAGGACCCTGGTTCAATCCCCAGCACCCACATGGCAGCTGAGAACCATCTTTAACTCCAGTTCCAGGCGAATCCGACACCCTCTTCTGACCTCCGCGGCATTGCATGACACGGGCGCACAAACCTACATGCAGACAGTACATTCATACACATAAATAAAAATAAGTGTTTGGCTCCACATCTGCAAGAAGAGCCACAAAACAAGGGTGTGCGGCCCTGCTCAGCCTTGTATCCTCCCCCACCAGATGGACAAAAGGCCCTTGTGAGTGTAAACAGAAGTGACATGGTTAACTCTGGGAACATGAACCTTATCACGAGTCCCATTTTAGAAAAATGAGTGTGGCCACAAATTGTCACCTCAGATGACAATATGTTTAGCCTAGTCCATGGGGCAAGAGAAAAGCGAAACTGACAAGTCACTCTGTAATCTGTATGAAAATCTCCCTGAAAATTTTACAGGGAATTCACAGAAGTATAAATGTTCTGATCTCCTAGCTGTGAGCAGGCGCAGAATGTGACTGGTGATCCCCTAGACTCCCTCCTGGTAGTTCCTGTCTCAGAGTAAGAAACCACCAGCTTGTTACTGCCCTCAGACCAGTACTTATCCATGTCTCCCACTTCTTGCTCTTTTTTTGAGGCCTATTTAGGCCTTGCCAACTCATGTGCTGCATCTGTCTCTCTAGGGCTCGATAAAGTTTCACTGCAGAAAGTCTCCACTTCAGTATGCGGACATCTGCCCTGAATCTTCGTCCTCTAGTGTAACTGGTTTTAATCAGATTCTGCTTGAAAGACACAGGCCAATCCACGTGTGACCTCTTCTCACCCTCTGCCTCCACCTAGCTGGGTGATCTTTAGTGCCTTTGTTTCAAGGCCTTTTCCTGCCAGCTACCTTGCCAAAGATATTTGATCAACACAGCTGCCAAACTATTCCCACAGGGACTCCAATTGCGTATGCAAGCATCAGCTCCAGCCTACGAGCCAGGGTTTCTTGGCCAGGATTAGGGCCACAGACAACTACCCAGCTTACTACACCTTCAGGCTCAGATGCTATCCATCCTAGAATGGAGGCTCAGTTATCCACATGCACTTTAGAAAAAAAGGGGCAACATCACTGCAAAATTATCTCTAGAATTTTGGTTGGGGAAAACCTCGGTATTTAATAAGTTTTAGGTAAAGTAATTTCAAACGATTGGGAACTAAGGACAGTGAACAATGCAGTGTATAACAGAACCACATCTTGAATTCATTAACATTGTTTAACTCAAATGGGTATACACTTGGTATTTATGATGTATAAATGAACCAAAAGTAAAATACTTAAACCACCTCATGAATAGCCAGTTTCCTTTTCATAAAGGCCCTGCACCTTGCATATCCCCACCACCTGAGACACTACCTCCCCTTCTTAGGACTTCTCGGCCTCCTAGGAGAAACAGTGGTGTTCTAGTTTGTCTTCCATTGCTGTGACAAAACACTCTGACCAACACCAACTTGGGGAGGAAAGGGTTTATTCAGCTTACATCTCCTGGGTCACAGTTCATCACTCAGGGAGCCCAAGGCAAGAACTCAGGGCAGGAACCTGGAGGCAGGAGCTGAAGCACAGGCCATGGAGGAATGCTATTCACTGGCTTGCTCCTCCAGCTCATGCCCAGCCCACCTTCTTATACAGTACACAACAACCTGCCCAGGGTAGCACTACTCATTGTGGGCTGGGCCCTCCCACACTGCTTGACCATCAAGACAATACTCCATAGATGTGGCCACAGGCCAATCCAATGCAGCCAATTCCTCAATTGAGGCACCCTCAACCCAGGTGTGTCAAGTTGACACTAAAGCTATCCAGCACAAGTGGGCGGTCTGGAATCAAGCATGTGCATCCATTTTAAGAATCCTCCATCCGGGAAGGTTCCACAATTCTTAAACAGCAGTCTGCAAACTCCACAAACAGAGGCTCCTGCATGTAGGCTTTCATCAACTTTGCTTTGTTGTCTCCCTGATCAAGATTGACCATCAACTCTCTCAGGTGTGGATTGAGCAACAGACTTCTTAAAGTTGCAGATTCACCTTAAAAAAAAAAAATCAAAGTCATCTTAAGTTCATGTGGAAACCTATGGTAGTGGCTGAAAGCTAAGTTTCTAATTTTTTTATCTTTCCGAGTCAGTCTCCCTGTAGACCAGGCTGGCCTTGAACTCACAGAGATCCACCTGCCTCTGCCTCTGCCTCCCAAGTGCTAGGATTAAAGGCGTGCACCACCACGCCCGGCTTCAAGGTTTTACACTTAACCATTCTGCAGTCACCCCATACACAGACTCCAGGCCCAGCACACATCAAAAACTTCCAAGTGTGAACTTTTTCCACTATTACAACTATTTAGATATTAATAACCTAAGAAATTAAAGTGTATGCATTGGTGCTCACTTCGGCAGCACATAATACTAAAATTGGAACGATACAGAGATTAGCATGGCCCCTGCGCAAGGATGACACACAAATTCCTGAAGCGTTCCATATTTTTGCCACGTTGCACAACACGGGTGCACAAACCTTTATGCAGACAGTACATTCATACACATATAAAAAAAATTTAACCGGGTGTGGTGGCAGATCTCTGAGTTCGAGACCAGCCTGGTTTACAGAGTGAGTTCCAGGACAGCCAGAGCTACAGGGAGACCCTGTCTCAAAAAGACCAAAAAAATAAATAAAATTTAAACTGTATGCATTGATTACAGTTATACTATTATATAAAAGGGGCTTAAAGGGAGACCCTGTCTCGAAAATACCAAAAAAGGGGGGCTTAAGCTGGATGTGGTAGCACACACCTTTAAGCCCAGCACTCGGGAGGCAGATGCAGGTGGATCTCTGAGGTCAAGGCCAGCTGGGGCTACAGGGAGAATCTGTCTCAAAAAGACCAAAAAATAGAGTGCTTGCTATACAAAGTACAAGGGCCAAAGTTCAGACCCCCCCACCCAGCCATATAAAAGCTGAGCACAATTGTCCACACACTTGTAACCCCAGCACTAAATGGGGCACAGACAGGAGAATCACTGGGGCTGACTGTCAGCTTAGCCATTCCATCTAAGAGAAAAATAGGACAACTGTACTGGTGTGGGGGTTTTTTTTTTGTTTTTGTTTTTTTTTACATATATGAATATTTCCCATGTGTAAAAGTAAACCCATGCCCACAGAGGCCAGAAGAAGGTATCAGATTCCTCTGGAACTAGAGTTACAAATGGTTGTTACCAACCCTGTGGGTGTTGGGAACTGAACCTGGGTCCTCTGCAAGAGTAGACAGTGCTCTTAACTGCTGAGCCATCTCTACAGATTTGCACATAGGTTCTCAGTAGTGATGGATAGTTAAACCACACATTCTACTTGGCATCTAAACCTAATACCATGTTCACTGTCTAATCAGGAAGGACCCACCTTCCTGCCTGTGTCACACACTAGAATCCCAGCTTTTTAGGAACAATATTATCTACAAAAACAACAGAATTCTTGCAGGAACTAAAAAAAAAGCACTTCTAGCCAGGCTAGAAAAAGCCAGGTGCATGCCTTTAATCCCAGCACTCGGGAGGCACAGGCAGGTGGATCTCCGAGTTCAAGGCTAGCCTGATCTACATAGCTCCAGGCCAGCTGGGACTAAAGGGAGACCCTGTCTCAAAAAAAAAAAAAAAAAAAAAAGGCACTGCATGAACACCTTATCTCCCTGGGATTACCCAGTCTACATTTATGCCTGGACAGTAAACTTAGCACTGGTCAAACAGATCTGCCCTTCCTGCTGCAAGACACATTACCACCATCAAATATGACCACTAGCATATTACTAGTAAATCCTGAATCAAAGGTGTGTGCCACCACTCCTAGCTATGTATGAATGGCATTTTTAAGAAAGCAGAGGGCTGGAGAAGTGGCTCAGAGGTTAAGAGTGCTGACTGCTCTTGCAGAGGACCCAGATTTGATTCCCAGCACCCACATGGGGACGCTAAGAACCATCTTTAAGCCAGGTGTGGTGGCACATGCCTTTAATCCTAGCATTTGGGGGGCAGAGGCAGGCAGATCTCCGTGATTTCAAGGCCATCCTGATCTACATAATGAGTTCCAGGCCAGCTAGGGCTACAGGGAGACCCCTGTCTCAAAAAGAGTAGCCCCCCTTGAAAAAAAACAACACTTTTTAACGTGGGAGCTGAGGAAATGGCTTGATCCTTAATGCTTGCTACTCTTGCAGAGGACCCAAGTTTGGTTCCCAGACCCAAGTGGGGCAGCTTACATCCCCCTCAAGGGGATCCTATACCCTCTTTTGGCCTCCATGGGCACCTATACCCACATACAGAGACATATTTTCTTTAAAATTTTTTTAATTTTTATTTATTCTTATATGTGTATGAATGTACTGTCTGCATAAGAGCGCCAACTGCTCTTGCAGAGGACCCAGGTTCAATCCCCAGCACCTACATGGTGGCTGAGAACCGTCTTTAACTCCAGTTCCAGGAGAGTCCGACGCCTTCTTCTGACCACAGCATTGCACCACACGAGTGCACCAACCTACATGCAGACAGGACACTCATACACATTAAAAAATAAAAAACTTGTTAAAAAATAAATCCGGGGGCTGGAGAGATGGCCTAGCGGTTAAGAGCGCCGACCGCTCTTGCAGAGGACCCGGGTTCGATCCCCAGCACCCACATGGTGGCCGAGAACCGTCTTTAACTCCAGTTCCAGGGGAGTCTGACACCCTCTTCTGACCTCCGCGGCATTGCACGACACAGGTGCACAAACTTGCATGCAGACAGTACATTCATACACATAAATAAATAAAATGAATAAAAATAAATAAATACTTAGAGGAAAAAAAGTGGCCAGCAAGATAGCTGGGTGCATAATAGCATCTGCTATGCAAGTAAGCTGATAACCATCAATTTGTCCTCAGAACCTACGGTCAAGACAACTGACTCCTAAAAGTTGTCATCTATGGCACATATGAGACACACAAACATACACCATAAACAATAATGATCACTTTTTTTAATTTTATTTATTTCTGTATGTGTATCAATGTACTGTCTGCATGCAGGTTTGTGCACCCGTGTCGTGCAATGCCGCGGAGGTCAGAAGAGGGTCTCGGATTCCCCTGGAACTGGAGTTCTCCTGGAATTGGAGTTTCAGACGGTTCTCGGCCGCCATGTGGGTGCTGAGGATCGAACCTGGGTCCTCTGTAAGAGCGGTCGGCGCTCTTAACCGCTAGGCCACCTCTCCAGCCCAATAATGATCACTTTTTAAAAGTCCAGCTGAGTATAATACACATTGGCAAAGCACTTGCCTCATGAATCCTGAGCTATCATGCCAAGAAAAAAAAAAAAAAAAGACCAACCTATGCACACCTTTAATCCCAGCACTCGGGAGGCAGAAGCAGGCGGATCTCTGTGTGTTCAAGGCCAGCCTGGTCTACAAAGCAAGTTCCAGGACAGTTGGGACTACAGGAAGACCCTGTCTCAAAAAGACAAAAAAAAATTAAAAAAGTAAACAAGCCCAGCATAGACTTACCTAAATTCTTTAAATTCTGCAGAGAAACTCTGTCTTCTTCCTCATCACTATTGAGAAAATCAGCTACAGAGTCATCGTCATCTAAGGAGAACAGAGCACAAACTACTGCTCAGGACTCAGAAAAGCAGGACAAGCACTCTAACAACTCCCACAGGTAGAAAGCTATGCCCCACCTGCGTGTCAGCAATGGGCAGTCACATGCAACACAAAAACCATCTCTGGATTTCACAGTTAAACCTGCACCCCATCCCTGCAGGGAAGGGGACGCCAGTGACAGAGCTGGTGATGTCACCTGAACAAATGCAGCCTGGTGCTCCTGCTTCTTCCATGCGTCCCTGTGCCTTTCACTGTAGAGGCTTATTTTCTAGTTCTTACCTCCCACCTGCCTCACCTCAGCTCTAGCCCTGTAATGGCCAGTTAACCAGGTTCTGTAAAAACTGCCAAACACGGGGCTGGAGAGATGGCCTAGAGGTTAAGAGTGCCGACTGCTCTTGCAGAGGACTCAGGTTCAATTCCCAGCACCCACGTGGTGGCTGAGAACCATCTTTAACTCCAGTTCCAGGGGAATCAGACACCCTCTTCTGACCTCCGAGGCATTGTACGACATGGGTGCACAAACCTACATCCAGACAGTGCATTCATACACATTAAAAAATAAATAAAAATAAAACTGCCAAACACAATCCGGGCATGGTGGCGCACGCCTTTGATCCTAGCACTCAGGAGGCAGAGGCAGGGGGATCTTTGTGAGTTCAAGGCCAGTCTGGTCTACAGAGTGAGTTCCAGGACAGCTGGGGCTACAGGGAGACCCTGTCTTGAAAAGAAAAAAAAAAAAACTCCCAAACACAATCGCTACTGTGCTTTTTAGCAAGGGCAGATATGACCAGTACTGCCTAAGCCCATGTTACACGTTTCTCAAAGGAAAAATGCCCCATCCCCTTTCTGAATCTTTAGGACCTCTGGGGGCACAAGGACACTTGCAGAGTCCAACACAGTGCATGACTCCCAGGAGGTATTATGAATAGATGAATGCACAGATGCACGTATGGAGAGATGGGACCATCACTGCAATGAGTTCTAAGAAGACCCCAGCAACAGGAAGGTGACCCAGTCTAAAGGAAGGTCTTGCAGGGCCCAACACAAACCCCACACTTATAGCCTCCTGAACCATGCTGTTCTCAATACCAACCGTGACAACTCCTGCCCCACCCAAGACCAGGGCGGCTGCGCCTAAACCCTGCCCAGCCATTTTTTTTCTTTTCCACTTACTGTATTTGAAATCCCTTTTAAATTGTTTGCTTTAAAAAAAAGAAAGAGCCAGGCATGGTGTCACATGCCTTTAATCCCAGCACTCGGGAGGCAGAGACAGATGGATCTCTGTGAGTTCAAGGCCAGCCTGGTCTACATAGCCAGGCATGGTGGTGCACACCTTTAATTCCAGCACTCGGGAGGCAGAGGTACGTTGATCTCTGTGAGTTCCAGGCCAGCTGAGGCTAAAACAACCAACAACGAAGATCGACTGACTCACCCTTGCTTTCCTCAGGCCTTGGAATATCTACAGGAGCCACTGTTCTTTTTCTCTCAACAAGACAAGTTGCAGGATTGCACTGCTCTGAAAAACATACAAATCTCAGGCCCATACATTCTCCATTCCAGTGACAAGATGGCCCTTGGGGAAGCTTATGTACTAGGGAGATGGAGAGGAAGGGACAGGTCAAAGCGGGTGCCAGGACAAGGAAAACTGTAAGTCTGCCTGGCAGAAAGCCTGAGAAAGCTAAGCTCTCATACCCTAAGAGCATGTCCCCCCTCCCTGCCCTGCCTATCCCACAGAGTGTTCACCAGGATTAGTAGCGTGATTTCTGATTGTCACAAGATTCCCTCAGCTGTTTCAGACACTACATTTGGATGTACCACATGCTACTGGGAATGTAGGTGAAAGTCATTGCTCCCACCTTGGAGGGGTTTAGGCCTGGAAGACATGGATAAAGGTGGGTCTGGTCTAAATCCACCAAGGAAGCCAGGCATGGTGGTGCACACCTTTAATCTCAGCACTCAGGAGGCAGAGGTAGGTGGATCTCTGTGAGTTCAAGGCCAACCTGGTCTACATAGTTCCAGGACAGCTGGGGCTACAGGGAGACCCTGTCTCAAAAAGAACAATAAAAGGAACTTTTCTTACTCTGGCCTGGTGGCCTAGACCTATAATCCTACAGACCTGGCACTAAGGGAGGAGGGACCAGGAGGATTGTGACAAGGTTAAGGCCAGCCTGGACTATACAGCAAAACCCTGTGTCAAAAAAGCCCAGGAATGGTGGAACTCGCCTTTAATCCCAGCACACAGGAGGCAGAGGCAGGCCAATTTCTTTTTTTTTTTTTTTTAATTTTTTATTATTATTATTTATTTATTTATTTTTGTATGTGTATGAATGTACTGTCTGCATGCAGGTCTGTGCACCCGTGTCGTGCAATGCCGGGATTGAAGCTAGCCTGGCCTACATACCTTGCAAGATTCAGGCCAGCTGGGGTTATAGGAAGACCCTGTCTCGAACAGAAAAAAAAGAGAACTTCTGTACTGCAAACAGATCTCACCATTTTTTCTAACAAGTCATTAATAAAAGATACAAACATTCCCAGTTAATTAACCTCAGCCAGGGCAGCTTCTGCCAAATGGTGAAGGATAACAGTGGAATGCCAGGAAAAACATCTGGAGCAGCTAAGAAAGCAGTTGATTTGCCTCATTTGTTAATTCATCAGAATCCTAACTCGCACTTCCCTGTGCTGAGATTACCAGCACGTGCCACCATGTCTGCTTACTAAAGTTTGGGGGGGGGAGGCTGCAGGCAGTAACTTTGTGTTTATTTTTGTTTGAATGTTTGGTCTGGCTGTATGTACCTGCACCACAGTGCCCTCTCAGAGGCCAGAAGAGGTGTAGGATCCCTTAAAACTGGAGTTACAGAGGGTCTGCTGCCATGTGTATGCTGGGAATTGAACCCGGGTCCTCTGCAAGAGCAGCCAGTGCTCTTACCCACTGAGCCATTTCTCTAGCCCGTTTTTTTTTTTTTATTTTTTATGTGTATGAATGTACTGTCTGCATGTAGGTTTGTGCACCCGTGTCGTGCAATGCCGCGGAGGTCAGAAGAGGGCGTCAGATTCCCCTGGAACTGGAGTTCTCCTGGAATTGGAGTTTCAGACAGTTCTCAGCCGCCATGTGGGTGCTGGGGATCGAACCCGGGTCCTCTGCAAGAGCAGTCGGCGCTCTTAACCGCTAGGCCATCTCTCCAGCCCCAGCCCGTTTGTTTTTAAGGAAAGGAGTATGACCTGTGGGAATCAGGGCAAAACAAAAGTTTGGACTGAAGACCTGTCTACAGATGGAGGGGCAGAACCTAGGGATGCTAGCAGCCTGAGCCCAACCTCGTGACGAGCGGGCGTGGGAACTGACACGCACGACGAAGAGCCAAGGACAGCGACAGGAACCCGAGGTCTTACCTTTGTGCTTCTGGAAGCAGCTAACCGAGCAGCTGTGACAAGAGACCAGAGACGGCGTCAGCCCCAGAGGCCCGTGCGACCCACCCGCAGCCGCCCCCCGCAGCCCTCCCTACCCCCACCCCACCGCCGCAGCCCCGGCCCCGCACGCGCTCTCCCAGCCCCGGGAACTCCGGCTCACTAGGGCACGCGGCAGGCCGGGCAGCGGTACTTGGGCTTCTCCAAGCAAATCACGCAGACTACAGCTCCACACTTGAGCGACGCCATGACCTCCCAGAAGATCCCGCGCCGCGGCTCCGCCCAGACCCTTTTATCCATTTCCCAAACAGGCCCAATCACAGCGCTCGGCCAATCACAAGCCGAAAGCAATGGATTGAGCCTGCTCACTGCTCCAGGCCCCTAAACCGAGTGTCGATACTACATAACGTGAGCATGTGGGTAGCTGAGTCCCAGTTTTCTCTCATTAGGTTACATCCTTTTGGGACTTGTTAGTTAGCATTGTCCCTGCCCTCACGCGGCTCTGTGGCTTGGAACAAGTTCTCGAAACTCACTAGGTTTGTTGCACCGCATATAAAAAGAATACATGGGGCTGGAGAGATGGATCAGCGGTTAAGAGCACTGGCTGCTCTTGCAGAGGACCTGAATTCCGCTTTCAGCACCCACATGGCAGCTAACAACCATCTGAAACTCCAGTTCCAGGGATTCTGACGTCCATTTCCGACCTCCGCGGGTACTGCACCCACAGGTGCACTTACTCGCATGCAGGCAAAACACTTATGCACATAAAATAAATAAAAGTTTAAAAACATGGTGGTGTGGAACTGGAGAGATGGGTCAGGGCTTAAGAGTACTGGCTGCAAACCAACCAACCAAACGAAAAAACTAGCACCAGGGCGCAGAGGCAGGCGGATCTCTGAATTCAAGGCCAGCCTGGTCTACAGGGTGTTCCAGACCAGCTGGGGCTATAGGGAAGACCCTGTCTCAAAACGACAAATAAATAAATAAATAATTAATAATTAATAAATAAATATAATAAAATTTAAAAATTTTAAAGTACGGGCTGCTCTTACAGAAGCCAGGGCTAGTAGGGGCGCTCCGGCCGGCAGGGGGCAGCACAGACCCGGCTAGCGTTTACCGGGCTCAGCCCCGAGGGAGGAGGGCGTGCTGCAGAGCCCGCGGCGGTGGCCGCTGGAGGTGCTGCCCTCCCAGGTGGGAGGCGGGAGCTGCGGGCGCCAGAAAAGGCTCCCGGGATCCGCCGCTCGGCCGGGACCTCCTCCAGCCGGGCGCGACACGAGTGGGAGCGAGCGCGCCGGGAGCACGCAGGCTCGGCGCGGGAGCAACCCGCAGCCGGGTGTCCCCACAGCCCTCCTCAGGGTCCCCCGGCTGCCCTCGGGGTAGCGGCGGCGCAGCAGCCGGCGCAGGATCGGCCACCCCGAGTGCGCGGGGACAGCGGGGAGCGCGACGGGACGGTCCCCCAGGCCGCCTAGCGCAGCCTCCCGCCCGCCGCCGCTCGCAGCCGGCGCTGGCTGGGCTGACGCGCCCCGCGGGCGGCCGGAGCGCGGCCTCAGCCTCGGATGGGACGGGAGCGAGTCCTAGGCCGCAGCCCGCGGCAGGCTCACGGTGGCGCAGGGGGCGGAGGCAGGGTGCACCCCCGGCCAGGATGCTGCAGTTCCTGTGCCCGACTTTTAGCCGCCGCTCCACGCAGCGCTAAGCGCGGGGCGCGGCAAGGCGCGGGGCCGCCGGGCTGGGGGACGAGCGCGGCCCGGGCCATCGTAGGGGCCCGGCCGCCGCCGCCATCTCCTCCGCGCTGCCCGCCGCGCCTGGGGGCAGTGTGTTCCCGGCTGGCGGCGGGCCCCTGCTCATGGACGGCGGGGTCGTGCACATCTCCGCCACCGGCGCCGCCAAGGCTACCCTGTACCCCTGTACTGCCGCGTCTTCCTGCTGGACGGAACCGAAGTGATCGTGGACCTGCTGAAACACGCCAAAGGCCAAGATTTGTTTGACCAGATCGTGTACCACTTGGACCTGGTAGAAACAGATTACTTTGGCCTCCAGTTCCTCAACTCTGCCCAGGTCACGCACTGGCTGGATCATTCCAAACCCATAAACAGATGAAAGGTGGACCCGCCTATGTGTTGCACTTTCGAATGAATTTTTTTTTTTTTGTCTTTTCGAGACAGGGTCTCCCTATAGTCCCAGCTGTCCTGGAACTCACTCTGTAGACCAGGTTGGCCTTGAACTCACAAAGATCCGCCTGCCTCTGCCTCCCGAGTGGTAGGATTAAAGGCGTGCACCACCACGCCTGGCTCGAATGAAATATTATTCTTCAGAACCGAACCTTTGAGAAGAATTTACAAGGTACCTGTTTGTTTTACAACTCAGACATGACATTCTTTCTGAATAACTGAAGTGCCCCTATGAAACAGCCGTGGAATTAGCCGCTCTCTGTCTACAGGTACATTCATCTTCAGCAGTGATTAGCATTTTAAAGTTACTGCTTTCATTTCAATAAATGAGTATCTACTTATGTAATGAAAAAAAAAAGCCAGGGTTAGATTCCTAGCACCCACAAAGTGGCTAACCCTCTGTAACTCCAGTTCCAGGAGATCTGTCGCCCTTCTCTGGCCTCCGCAGGCATTGCATGACACGGATGCGTTTACATACATTCAAGGGAAACATTCATGCACATAAAATAAAAATAAATCATTCGAAGAATTTTTTTTTTTGTCTTTTTTGAGACAGGGTCTCCCTGTAGCCCCAGCTGTCCTGGAACTCACTCTGTAGACCAGGCTGGCCTTGAACTCACAAAGATCCACCTTCCTCTGCCTCCCAAGCGCTAGGACTAAAGGCGAGCGCCACCACGTCCGGCTTCAAGGAATTTCTTTGGCTGGGCTTGGTGGTGTGTGCCTTTAATCTCAGAACTCAGGAGGCAGAGGCAGGCAGATCTTTGTGAATTCAAGCCCAGCCTGGTCAATATAGTGAGTTCCAAGACAGCTGGAGCTATAGAGAAACCCTGTCTCAAAAAGACAAAAAAGCCGGGCGTGGTGGCGCACACCTTTAATCCTAGCACTTGGGAGGCAGAGGCAGGGGGATCTTTGTGAGTTCAAGGCCAGCTTGGTCTACAGAGTGAGTCCAGGACAGCTGGGACTACGGGGAGACCCTGTCTTGAAAAGTCCAAAAAAAAAAATTTCTTTGGTCTTTTTGAGACAGGGTCTCCCTGTAGCCCTAGCTGCCTGGGCTCACTATGCAGTGAATCTATCTCCATCTGGCAAAGATCCTCTTGCCTCTGCCAACCAACTGCTGGGATTAAAGACACCATACCTGGTTACTCGAAGAATTTTTTGTTGTTGTCTTTTTGAGACAGGGTCTCCTTGTAGCCCCAGCTGTCCTGGAACTCACTATGTAAACCAAGCTGGCCTTGATCTCACAGAGATCTGCCTGCCTCTGCCTCCCAAGTGCTAGGATTATATGCCTGTGCCACCTCTAGCAAATGAGAAGCCCTCATGCTGGACAAATGATCCAGCATCTGTTGGATCCTGTAGCACACAGGAACCGACCATTCCCAGCCTTGGTCACTTTTCCTAGAGGAAAAAATATCGGCTTGATTGACTGACTGCTTAATTGAGTAACACAGTCTTGCTATGTAATCCAGACTTACCTCCAACTCATCATCCTCCTGCCTCTGCTTCGGTTACAGATGTGCACCACCATGCCCAATCAGGACTTTTCTTTTTCCTTTTTTTTTTTTAATTTTTTATTTATTTCTGTATGTCTACGAATGTACTGTCTGCATGCAAGTCTGTGCACCCGTGTCGTGCAATGCTGCGGAGGACAGAAGAGGGCGTCGGATTCCCCTGGAACTGGAGTTCTCCTGGAATTGGAGTTTCAGACGGTTCTCGGCCGCCATGTGGGTGCTGGGGATCGAACCCGGGTCCTCTGTAAGAGCGGTCGGCGCTCTTAACCGCTAGGCCATCTCTCCAGCCCCTCCTTTT